>OZ007509.1:13300988-13338488 GCA_963931865.1 Axinella damicornis | reverse complement strand
AGAGAGTGTGCCGTGCATGTGTGTCTTTTGCTGTTAACATGGCGTAGGTGTCCTTCCTGTGAACAAGCATCATAGCCTCGTGCCCCGCAGAGAAGGTCTGGTGTTTTGAGTGAGATTTCTTGTCACTAACACCTTTCCCATCTGGAATTTGAGATGGCCAATGAAATCGAAGAGCGAGCGCGTAATTTACTACTAATTATTGTGGGCTAGGTTACCGATCAATCGAGGAGTCAAAAACAGCTCAGTTGAAACAGCTCGTAATGAGGACTTGCTTCATTTTTGGTTGTTGACACCCCTTCGTAGCTTCTAAGAACCTTTCAGCCATCTCCAACTTTGAAAAACAACGGTTTACGGCAATACCGGAACAACGAAGAAGTCCACCGCCCTTCTGTTACATTGTAGCAGCCGATGTTTCGGGGTTTAGGGGACATCGCTGACTACTTGAAGGTAGGGTTGCACGACAAAAGTAGCTAATGTGGAAGGCAGCTAGCTACATGTAGCTCTCGCGCACACTCTCAATCTCGGTGATTGTTGTAGGGCCATGTGCGTTAGCGCATGCGCACAACTACTGTAACTTCATGAGGCTGCGATCGAGACTGTACCACGACGAAACGGCTAAAGAACTGACCGCCACCGTTCTGAGTCACAAAGGAAACCTATGTAGGGGTAAGAAGCGGATGGTAGACCATGCTAGCTATTGCAGGCGCTGTCACTAATAAGCAGAGGTCGAAATTACATGTCGAGCGGTCAAATGTCCTAGGTAGGGCTACATGACAAATAGTACAGAAAGGAGCGTTTATCTTCAAATTTCTCTGATGATTGCATTCTTAGCGCAATCAGCGCTTCAATTACACCCTCGCTGGACACGCCTCTGTGACAAGAAATGTAACTCAAACCACCAGACGACTCAAACCACCAGACGTTAGTAGAAGGTCGTTTCCATAGACCTTACCTATGCGCATGTCACAGTGTTTAGGATGGATCTTGGACAAGAACCTCAGTAGTTATCCCTGTAGCTGTAAGCATTAATCAGCCTTTGACCGTTAACTACATGCACAGTTTGCCCTATCATACGGGAAGATGTGTAACGATTCCACCCCTTCCTTAGTATACGGGTCAAGATTGTGGTCACAGCTGTGACTATATGGTGCACATTGGAGTGACCAACCACCCTTGGTGCAATGGAAACTGCAGTTTTTATGACTACATGACCAACGCCTCTCTAGAGCTTACCTGACACGTGTATTTTCAAGGTGCAATACTGGTCATCAGCTCAGATGTCTGTGATGTCACATAATATTATACACGTGTTTGCATGTGGAGTTATCTTGTGGCAGTACTACAGGGATTTGCAACAATTAATGTGTTCAGAATGCACACACTAAAGGTGCAGTGTTAGGTACACAAATCAAACGGCAGTCAAATGTTTTATGTGTATTCCTGTATACATGCATGCAGTGTTCGTACCACGTGCGTGAGTACCGTCCTTCGTTCCCTGTATTGTGACGCTCTTGTGTGACCTTCGTGTTTCGTGATGCTATCTGTCCATGACGTTTTACTTTCAACTAACAAGGTACGAGTTTGTGCATTGCATAGTGTGTTACTGCATGAACTCACTAGCACAGTAGGTATAATTCTATCAACACTGCACCTTTAGCTGCAAGCTTTAAATGAGACAAAATTTACAGGACTTAATTTTGTTCATTCCACAGAGCTTGATCATCCCATCACAAGCGTGATGCCACGATCTAGGGCACATTCGAGCTCCAGTGGAACCAGTCACAGTATGTACTCACACAGCGGGCGCTCGTCACATTTGAGTTACGGTGGAACTAGTCATAGTATGTACTCACACAGTGGGCGTTCTCACGCCTTTTCATCCATCGTTGAAGAGAGGACGCCAGACACTAGATCTGCCAAGAGCTCTACCCTCCCTGCCACGGGTAGATATAGGCACCCACCAACTTCTCCCTCTCATGTGCACAACACACCTACTTACAGGCCTTCCTCTCCGATACTTCTCGCCTTGGAATCACCAGGAGGTTCTCCAATGGAATCTCGCAGAAAGAGATCTGAAAGTGATGCCTATTCCTACATTAGGGTGAAGAATACAATCATTTGATGTCGGTAGTCCTGTTATTCTTGTATTGTATGGTATGGCTTGTAGTTTGTTCAGCGCCCGTGTCTGCTGTTGTGCCCAGTAGTATCAGACCAGTGTGGTCTAAAAGGCACTATTCACTCCTGTCTTTGGTCTCTGTTGTGTTATTGCTATTATTGTACTGTTGTATCACTTGTACTGAAGTATTAGTTGTTGTTGCTGTGATTCAAATTTGGTATGGAGGACACAGTGAACTGTAGCAATGAGCTTAAGAGGTGAAAATGACACTTCAGTTTGGTTTGGTAACTCAGGAATGCTGCATCTCCAGTGCAGGAGGTTTCATGCTGCAACAGGGGATAGTGAATGTGCTTGAGTTACCATAAAATTAATGGCAAGTGTTTATTCAGGACCACCCTTCGGGGGTTTTGAACAGGACAGAGCCTGAGTTGAGCACTCGAGGTAGTACTACCATAATAAGTGCACCACTGCATACTGTACTACTCCATGCATGGAGTGCACCACTGCATACTGTACTCCACGGAGTGCACCACTGTATACTGTACTCCACGGAGTGCACCACTGCATACTGTACTCCACGGAGTGCACCACTGCATACTGTACTCCACGGAGTGCACCACTGTATACTGTACTCCACGGAGTGCACCACTGTATACTGTACCCGATGGAGTGCAAGTGCAGGGTGCACTCCATAGGGTACAGTATGCAGTGATGCACTCCATAGCTAGCCTTTGGCATCAGAAGGCTGCATTTGGGTTTGTTTCCCTGGGATTCTTAGCAGTTTGATTCGATGCTGTGCATGGGTCAAGTTGAGGTGTGCCGCTCCAATGTTCTCGGCACTGCCTTGACTGCATGACTGCCTTCAAAGAATCACTGCACTGGAAGAAAAGTTGAATTTACAGTTCCCCATTTCCTAATCTACAACATTGATGTCATGTTTGTTAAATTAGCACTTGAAGAGTTTCGATTGTTATGAAAGGGTCAGCGGGGATTGCAATAGCATTTTGGCTAAAAACCAGGAATACTGCCACAAGATACCCCAAATTTGAAAAGTGCTTCCTATATATAATATAACCTGGTAGACATGTTCTCTAAAATGCTAGTTGACATCCATGCAAATTGTTTATCCCTTCGTGTTTCAAATATAACAGGCTGAGGCGATTATTCTGGGAACGAGACTTATTCAATATTCTATCCCACACTTATAACTCCAGATGTAGCTGGAGTGTCCAGTACGGGAGGTGTAGCTGGAGCGTCCAGTACGGGAGGTGTAGCTGGAGTGTCCAGTACGGGAGGTGTAGCTGGAGTGTCCAGTACGGGAGGTGTAGCTGGAGCGGGAGGTGTAGCTGGAGCGTCCAGTACGGGAGGTGTAGCTGGAGCGTCCAGTACGGGAGGTGTAGCTGGAGCGTCCAGTACGGGAGGTGTAGCTGGAGCGTCCAATACGGGAGGTGTAGCTGGAGTGTCCAGTACGGGAGGTGTAGCTGGAGTGTCCAGTACGGGAGGTGTAGCTGGAGTGTCCAGTACGGGAGGTGTAGCTGGAGCGTCCAGTACGGGAGGTGTAGCTGGAGCGTCCAGTACGGGAGGTGTAGCTGGAGCGTCCAGTACGGGAGGTGTAGCTGGAGCGTCCAGTACGGGAGGTGTAGCTGGAGCGTCCAATACGGGAGGTGCAGCTGGAGCGTCCAGTACGGGAGGTGTAGCTGGAGTGTCCAGTACGGGAGGTGTAGCTGGAGCGTCCAGTACGGGAGGTGTAGCTGGAGCGTCCAGTACGGGAAGTGTAGCTGGAGTGTCCAGTACGGGAGGTGTAGCTGGAGCGTCCAGTACGGGAGGTGTAGCTGGAGTGTCCAGTGCGGGAGGTGTAGCTGGAACGTCCAATACGGGAGGTGTAGCTGGAGTGTCCAGTACGGGAGGTGTAGCTGGAGCGTCCAGTACGGGAGGTGTAGCTGGAGTGTCCAGTGCGGAAGGTGTAGCTGGAGCGTCCAGTACGGGAGGTGTAGCTGGAGTGTCCAGTGCGGAAGGTGTAGCTGCCACAGCCATCATAATTTAGACCACCGAGAACGTAGCATGCGCATGCTTCCCACATTTGGCACAGGCCTACCAGTTAGTGGAGAGAGTAGCCTCATTCCCAGGCGCTTGCCTGGGAACAAGGCTATAAAGACGGTAGAATAATTTGATCGAAGTCAACTCCTACGGCAATACTGTTCTTTGTACCTTATACACATTTCTTGTTTGCTACTGCAGTTGCTGCTATTGGAGCTGATGCATCACAGTAAGTTTCAGTCCAAAGTTGTATAATGCCAATAGGTTGTGGCAGTAGCACACCGTCCTACAGCCACATACTCACACACACACACGCATGCATGCACGCACACGCACACACACACACACACACACACACACACACACCACACACACACACACACACACACACACACACACACACACACACACACACACACACACACACACACACACAGCGCACACACACTAGCACACACACAGCCACACAAACACAGCACATATACACAGCACACACACACACACAACACTGTTGAAATACATTTTGATGGCCCCCTCCCTACCCATGAATCTGTTTTAGCTAATCTTCTTTCAAAAGAAGGCTGTACCTCTTAATCTGAAAGCAATTTGCACCTAGTAAGTATATTCCTAGCAAAATTGAATGCTGAGATTGCCTTATCCCTTTTTGTGTATACAAAACTATCTTGTAGTAGTTCCTCGGCAATACTTGGAAGTCAAAGGGGGGGGGTCCTGTTCCTCTGCCTATGTAAAGGTTCATATCAACACAGTGGATACTTAACTCTTTGCTTATGATAAGAAAAGAATTCTTACCCAGTTCCAGGGCCATAAATGTGTCATTCCATTCCATTCTGCACGCTATAGGGATCCAAAGTCTGCGATGAGAGTGGAGGACCGAGTGCAAGTGATGACAGTGGTAAGCTCAATCAACCATTTGATTAACACCAACACTGCGTAGCTAACCTGGAATTAACCAGTATAATGGGCTTGATTGAATTAAGGCATTATTGGCTATATCTCTGAACAGCTTGAGGAAAGGTTAAGCAATGATACCAATAACCAATGACACCTATTAGCATCACTGATGGCCAGGACCCACGCGGCTTCATGACGCTCCACTGGTGAAAGTTAGTTTCTCATATCCTGACTGCATCATGCAAACATCCTCCATTCATCGAAACTTGCCAATGTGCCATTACTGTGCATGCACGCACAGAGTCAGTGATCTTGTGACTCACAAGATGTAAGAACTGAAGCACTACGTGGCACATCCAAGCAGTGGACCTCCCTATTCGTGGTTTAACTAGTCTACCACCAAGAAGAAACCAACAATGAAAAATTTCGTATTCAAGAACCACCTAGGGTCAAAGGTTAGTTTGACGGTTAGCTGCATGTACATTTTGAAAGCCGAGTCCCATCAACAACATTGCCAGTGGGGCGTCATGAAGCTGAGTCCCATCAATGACATTGCCAGTGGGGCGTCATGAAGCTGAGTCCCATCAATGACATCACCAGTGGGGCGTCATGAAGCTGAGTCCCATCAATGACATTGCCAGTGGGGCGTCATGAAGCTGAGTCCCATCAATGACATCACCAGTGGGGCGTCATGAAGCTGAGTCCCATCAATGACATTGCCAGTGGGGCATCATGAAGCTGAGTCCCATCAACGACATTGCCAGTGGGGCGTCATGAAGCTGAGTCCCATCAATGACATTGCCAGTGGGGCATCATGAAGCTGAGTCCCATGCATCAATGACATTGCCAGTGGGGCGTCATGAAGCTGAGTCCCATCAATGACATTGCCAGTGGGGCGTCATGAAGCTGAGTCCCATGCATCAATGACATTGCCAGTGGGGCGTCATGAAGCTGAGTTCCATCAATGACATTGCCAGTGGGGCGTCATGAAACTGAGTCCCAGCAACAACATTGCCAGTGGGGTGTCATGAAGCTGAGTCCCATCAATGACATCACCAGTGGGGCGTCATGAAGCTGAGTCTCATCAAGGAAATCGCCGGCCAGTGGGGTGTCATGAAGCCGAGTCCCATCAAGGATATCGCCAGTGGTGGCATTATGCAGCGAGTGACATACAAACTAAGGGGGGGGGGGGTCACTAATGTTTCCGTACAATAAATAGGCCCAATAGTTTGTTGGTTGGCCATGCGATTTCAATCAGCTTCACCTCATGCGTCTTTCTATCTACGTTACCATGACATTGTATGATTATATAACTCATATCCCATGTAGCACAGCAAACCACATTACTGATGTTATATAGGTGTTGTTTCTATTATGTAGGAAATTGAACGGTTAAAGGAATGCTTACGACAGGAGATTAGCACCAGGATTGCACTGGAAAACCGTTTTCAGGTTCTCAATGACCAGGTGGGACCTCTCGTTACCCCCACTCCACAATAGATGAAAGCCGTGGCTCAAGTCTCAATACATGGATAGCAAGGAACCTACATTGTTATGACAAATTTTTAAGCAAAATCATGAAATTTTTACTTGTGACATCTTAATAGTTTACTTCTTAGAGAGTCATTCCTCAGAACCATTCTGCATAAAAATATTATGTTCCTGTAGTAGCAATACCATGGCCACATGCAATCATTTCCTTTACGTACGCAACTAACTCTGTCATTAAGCCATTGGCCTGTGCCATAGTGTATCACCGTGTGACCTCAAATTGAAATTCATGTTGTTCTTTAAATTCTTTAGCGTCCACACCCTGCATGCACTAATCTCCAGGGTCTTTTGCATGACTGTAGCTATGTGTGTGGCATCATGATCATGCATGCAGGTTGTGTTTTCCTGAAGACGTCAAGATGAGTTTGCCCATATGAGTCCCACCATAATGCCAGAGCATCTGGCACCACAACACAAATCATAGAGCTTAATTACAAACAATATTATGGTGACATCTGGTAGCTAGTGGCTACGTGGTTATATGCATGGGTATGAACTCCCTGCAGACCCTTAAGCTTACTACACTGCATGCTTTAAACCCTGTGCAGTAACTTTCACGTGAAGAGGGGTGGGCGCTTGATACCTACTCTACCCGGTGAACTGATGCTGTTCAAATCGAAACCGAAATCGACTCCACTATCTCCCAGCTTCTATAGGTAGATTTTTTTGAAGGCATCTTTGAACTGTGGCTATACCTCCAGCGGACAGCGAATTTACGAGACAACAGACGAACACTTGAAGGTGATCTTTCATGGTTTCCACGTGGGTAGCCATTATATACTCCCTTCACGATCTCTTGAAACTCAATGCGATACAGAGTTTTGCGTACCTCCGTAAGCGTGTCCGACTTAGGTTAAAAAGGTTCAAAGGTTGATATGAGCACCAAGGCATACATACATGTGCAAAACAAGACAGTCACTATGAGTCAGGGGACAAAACTGTACAAATATCTAAGCTTTGCAACATTCATGTCCACAAAACGGTTGAGCAACCACTCTCGTTGTCAGCTTCTGGCTCCAGCCTAAGTTCCATCCAGTGTTCAGCTAGAACATGCTCCATCACTGATACGTCCAGGGGGGCATGATCACATAAGGGACAGGGTCGGTTACCCCTCCCATGGTGACTCATCAGTCTGAGGCTGATCTAGAGGAGAGAGGGCTGAGGTCCCCCTGGAAAGCACCAATGCTACCATAAAGGAAGAAGGCTCGCCTCGCTTTCCGAACAATCTCGTCAATAACTTGCAATATTTCATTTGGCCTCTCGGTTGGCTAGACCATATGAAGGGTTCTTCAATTCCAACCCGAAGTCACTTAGCTATATATAGCTAAGTGGGAGTTACAGTGTTGTAGTCCGTCACCACCGATGGAATTGCTCAAATGTTATTACTGCAAGACTCCATTATTTTACCATTTCCAGGAAGGTGTGTCTGCATTGTCGCTTGCATCTTGGAAATTTATGAAGTCGTCAGACTGCTCATCGAGTGAGGTGCCAATGTGAATATCCAGAACAAGGTATGAAACCCACTTGAACTAGTCTTACTCCCAGACTTCCATCCCGGAAATGGAGTTTACCACAGCCATCTGTGCCTCCAAGGATTCTACACTTGTCACCAGAGTCCTGATGTCATCAGCGCCTCCAGCATAGAAGCTATGGACGGAGAGCCCCAGTCCAGTAGCCTGCAGCTGCCTCAGAAGAGGATCCATTACCAGCAGAAAGAGAGCTGGTGACGAAACCGACCCTTGCTTCACACCCCTCTCGACTGGATAATTCATTGACAGCCGGCTCTTCACACATGCAGATCCACCCTCATACCAGCTTCTTAGGAGTCGCCACATCTTGCCATTAACCACCAACCTCATACAGTTTCTCTAATAGCAGAGGGTACTCAACCAATCGAAAGCTTTAAGGTAAGGCGGGGCTATTCCAACGGCGGGGTAATTCCGATAGTTGGCTGCCTTTGTTACCAGACAGTTTGGTAATTCTTCTGTGGTACCGCAGGGTAGGCTGATACTCAACCTACCCTGCAGTACCACAGAAGAACTACCAAACTTTGTCTGGTAACAAAGGCAGCCAACTATCTGGATTACCCCGCCGTCGGAATAGCCCCGCCTTACCTTATGTAAGTCTACTCCCACCTTTCAAATACCTGGCTACTATTCACCTCGTGGGTAGCAAAGATAGCGTCAGCACACGACACCGACTTTCTGTCAGCAGTCTGATTTACATGGGGTAGATCAGCCTCGAAGAACACCATCCCAAGCCTCTCAAGGAAGAGAAACTCCAACACCTTCGCTAGTCTCTCCGTGCCCGCGAGACTATACACCTTCGCCACAATAGAAGTCTACGTCACACCCCGACCTGAAAGAGGATCTTTCCCACCCCCCTTCATGTAAACCGGCACAGCCAATCCGCGCCCTCTTCAAAACATCTGGTACAACCGCCAACTCCAGCTCCACGTACTTCAGGATGTTCATGACCACACTTTCGCCTCGTTCCCAGGCCTCCACATCCAGCCCCATTCCCATTCTGCACAGATCGCATTCTGTCAATTTCTGATTTGTGTACAGTGTAGACGTATAGCGGAAAGACAAAGTAACTTCACCCACGAGTAAGAAGCGTAAAGACGAGCGTAAGTGCCCTTAGATTACTAACCTATTCGCACGAAATAGAGTAAGCAACTGATTATCGGACGAGTATATCACCGGAAGTGGGCGGGCCCTTCAGTCGACACTGTACTACAGACCCATCGCATGAAAGTTTGGTGGTTCTCTGTTGCTTGGTTCTGGAACTACAGCCAGCCAAAGCTAGATCCGAAACACGGTATGATCGGGCAAAATTGATGTATTATCAGATGACGCTCCCTGCTTTTTCTCTGAAGGAACTTTCTCTGAGATTTTTACATTTTTGGGAAGCCTCATGATCCCTCTGCCACAGGCTCACTTTTTGTCACTGTGGCTGATTCGAGTGCTAGAGAATATCACCGAATGTTGACCAGGGTCTCCGTGTCTAATATCGGACACTGAAATTTCGTCGTATTTTGGCATAGACACAGGTACACTCTAGTGCTGCAGTACAGATACCATTGGAAAGTGCAGGGCCTGGGTACGAGGCTATTGTACACCATACACCTTGTGGCATCAGAATGCAAGTAGGCGTAGGCTGCCTGTCATGGTAAAAATGGACCCCCAAATTGGTCCCCCCCCCCCCCCCCCCCCAGAACTTATTTCACTGCAACATTTGGACCCCCGAAAAAATTTGGACCACCCCTGGAGTTATGAAATTTGTAAGGATTTGTGTCAAATGGAGCTAAGTAGTTGTGAAAGGCAAATTGGCCTTTGTGCAGCCATAGATACTAGAGCTAGCTGGCTAGGACAATGGTGCTGAGTGCAGCGGCTTCAACAGCCAGCAAACCAACGAAGAGGGTCACCGCATTTCTAAGAATGAACTACGCTACTTGTTAAATAAAATGGATTTGTCCATCTTCGAAGCTTCCATGAACAGCAAGTGAACGAGGAGTTTACGCAATACCCTGAGCAACAAACCGTGTGGAATAAGTGGAGTGAGAGTGACAAGCTGTGTGTCTTACTGAGCTATGTGTGGCACATCATAATTCCGCGGACTCGAATGGGTGGGCAGGCGGTGTTGACACGGTTGTCTACGGTGGCCGTCCAGTCCCGTATCTACAGGCAGTTTTTCCTGTGCAATGTACTGGCCCCTGCAACGTTTACTCAGCATTTCCACAGCAAAGGGACTGTCACTCATATGCACATACACATGCACATACACACACACATACACACACACACACACACACACACACACACACACACACACACACACACACACACACACACACACACACACACACACACACACACACACACACACACACCAGGCACAGGCTTCCACCGCATCACCTACAACATCTTGTCCTATTTTGATGATGCACGATCACTGTGCCGTGCGGAGCAAGTGTGCAGCGACTGGTACCAGGTCATTGCTGACCATCTACTGTGGAAGAAGCTGATCAAGAGGAGAGTATAAACCGACCCTGTGTGGAGGGGGCTGTCTGAGAGGGCGGGAGAAGAGGATGGTGAGCTGGGGGAGAAGGGTGGGGGATAACAGATGGGCAGTCAGGAGTAGGGATGGAAAAGGTGGATTTGGGGATATGTGTATGAGCATGAATGGTTGCATGTTGCCTGTTCGTACTCTCCATAAGAGGCAAATACCTCTTCCATCGTGCTACTCCCTCAGAAGGGGTGAAGGGGGGCAGCTCTACCCCAACATCATCAGGGATATCGACGTGAGTTCATAGTGCATGCTCTGATTTCTATAGTATGAAATTAAGGGGTTTGTTGGTTGGGAGAGAGAGGGAGGAAGAAAGGAGGTGGGAGGAGCGGAGAGAGAGGGAGGAACTGGGGAGGAATAGGGAGGGAGGAAGAAAGGAGGTGGGAGGAGCGGAGAGAGAGGGAGGAACTGGGGAGGAATAGGGAGGGAGGAAGAAAGGAGGTGGGAGGAGCGGAGAGAGAGGGAGGAACTGGGGAGGAATAGGGAGAGAGGGAAAAAGAAAGGATGGGGTGAGAGGAGTGGCCTTATGAGTGATGAAAGTGGAACTTGCGGAGAGAGGATGGAAGAGGACAAGGGATGGAGAGGAAGAAGAGGAGGAGAAGGGGAAGGTGGTCAACAATGTCACAATGACACAATGACATTCAGCTGCATGCTACAGTATTGTGTATGCAAGTTTCAGAAGTCTGTTTGTGCCGTTGCTGGCCATTACATGTGAAAGTTGACACCGGCTATTGTTAGCCAATCTGCTTTGGGGACCAGGCTAGCTGTGACTGTGACTACCACAGGACACACCCATTTCCACAGTAGACCTCATTCTAATGCCATCTCCTTCCTGCAGAACAATAAAGGTGTGGGATTTCCAGGCAGCGTTGGACCCACAATCACAGGCTGACACTCTCTACCTTCAAACACAAGAGGTATGCATACTCTTGTCAATGGTACTCTTGTACATTCTGTGGTACATGGAATTGTATGTTTGTACCGTAGTGTCCCGTTAATACGCCCCCCCCCCCCCCCTATTTTGTCACTACATCCAGCCCAAAGAGGGGAGGGGGCGTATTTTCGAGTACGCAATTAGTCTCGATTATACGCCCCCTCAAAGAGTTTCGCTACGTTTATGACACTGCCAAGGTTCATGTTCACAGTTACAAAAGTACAAACGATCGCCAGTACATGTACTGTTCGTGGTCATCATGCGTGGTCTCCCTACATCGGCGAGAAGAGCTGCACTTCAACTCGAGGGCCATAACATTCACGACGACTTCGCTGTAGCCATCCTCAAGAAAAGCAATACTGAACCACGGAACATTTCATATATGACTTGTACCGTCGGCGTCTCGATCTGAGAGACGCCTGCAAAGTTGCGCACGTGTAGGTTAGATATTCCAGAAGACGCTCACCAGGGGGAGCGTTATAACGAGTCAAACTACCCTGTGCAGGAACTTGGGCGAAAAAGAGGGGGAGGGCGTATTTTTGAAGGGGGCGTATTAGCGGGACACTACGGTATTAGGATATAGCCAATAAGCCAGTTGCACGCAAGCAAAAATATTCACGGAATGTATGACGTCACATCCGGTTGCTCTATTGCAGCTACATTAAGTATTGCAGTCAATGGCGAAATCAGTAGGTGGGCGTTTGAAATGTGCGCATGATTAAAACTATACCGCGGCGATAAACAAGAGACCTGGACGGTCAAGACGGTGAGCGAAGTGTGAGAATCGGTTGAAGTACGAACGAGAACAAAGCGGTCTTGCTACGTCTACAGCCCCCCTGCCTCCATTGTTCAGGCTCTGTTCCTGCATAGCTAGATTATTATACTTTGAAGGTATTAGCTATGGTTTCTGTGACACTTACTGCCACGGACATACCGGGAGCAGACCTGAGCAAGCTGTTGGTTCTCCTCTTTTGGCATCGCTATCGGGAAAAGTGCCTGGAACAAGCTCGCGACTGCGACCTCAGCTGCCTGCCATCCATCCAAATACGCTGAACCATCTCGGTCTCGTACCTGGATCGCTTGGGAATCGGTGGAAGAAGGCGCTCGGATCCTGGCTTGGGAAGTTGCCACAACACATTACAGGTATGTCCAGCATACTGCGTTGTTCTCGTTCGTACTTCAACCGATTCTCACTCTTTGCACACCGTCTTTACCACCAGGTCTCTTGTCCATCACCACAGTCACATGAACTGTGTAATCGGTATGGTTTTAGTGACACGCAGGTTTCAAACCGCCCCCCTGCCAATTTTGCCATTCACTGCAATACTCCAACGTGGCTACGAAAGAGCAACCGGATGTGACGTCACGTCAATCAAATTCCTTCACTCTTGTGTGCAACTGGCTTATTGCATAGGTATACTGAAATCTGAGATGTTGATGTTGGGAGTCAGTGAGGTGCATGTTTCTTTTTCACTCTTTTGAGGGGAAACCACACTCCTGGTAGCAGCCGTTGCAACCGGTTATAACTCACTGGTATAGCGCAAGCTAAGTATTGCAGCTCGTTCCAATTAACACACGGCACGTGATGACCATGCTTAATGGTCGATCGAGTTGACAACTGCGCTGAGTTTCGGCATGTCATATGTAAGCGTCAGTGAACGACAGCGATCACGACTGTGAGGTCAGAATATTTGTGGGCCTTTCATGACGGATGTACTGGAATGAAAGTCAAAGAGAGCGTTCGACTCGGCAATGGCAGACGACGGCGCGACAAAAGCACTTGTATGTCCACCACAAATGTGCACCAGAATTACACGCTTGGGCCACTGCACGATAGCGATCACAATGGTGTAGTCAGAATCTTTGTAGGGCATTCGTAAGTGGCCAAACAGTTATTTACACGGCACATTTTTTCCCCTACCAGGAGTGTAACATAACGTTTTCTGTAATAATTTAAGGTGTTAGCATAATTACATGATCTTGAATAGCAACATGTGCACTGGCCTTGCTGATTTTAAATCTGAAGAGTTCAATGCAAGTGGTAACATCTCATTCTATAAGCAATGGACAGGTGGTGGTAGGGAATCAAGGGTTCCAAATTAATGTTTGTTCAAGCCTACTAACTAGCCTCGTTCCCAGGCCGTTTTGGGAGGGAGAAACAGCCTGGCAACTTCCGCGAGTTCAAACTGTTACTTCCGCTGCCAGAGAGTTGGAAGACCCAATCAGATTTCAGATCGCTGTCACATTACAACAGTAAACCGAATTGCATCATGTGTTGAAATGTCGCAGTCACGCCCATTCATCACAATAGTTGATCGCTCGATCGCGCTAGTGTAGGTGCTCTGCACGACGACTTTTGTTCGTTCATCTTCTGCTTGCCTTCCGTCGCAGAACCTGCACAAACAGTTGCTTCCACGAGCAGGAAAGGACCGTTCTCAGCCGGTGAAGATATCAGAAGCATCACGTGGGCTTCACTGCTTGAATGAGGTATGCAATTGTCATGACGTTACGTCCATATACAGTTTGAACTCGCGGAAGTTGCCAGGCCGTTTCTCCCTCCCAAAACAGCCTGGGAACGAGGCTAGCCTACTAACCTACTGAAACTGCCTGTATACACATAGTGCACCTTCAAAGGGTCCCATGATGGGGAATGCTTGATAACAATCCTTCTGCACTGAATATCGGTACGGCTGTAGGGCTCATTTGTATGGCCTGTCCATGATCGACTGATGATTCTTACTTGTTGATTACAGCAGCACTCAGGGGTCTGCAATTTGACGATTTCCAGATTGTCAGTGGCTCACTGGATGACACCATACTCATTTGGGACCGCCACCAGGAGGCATGCAAACTGACCAATGAAAGTCATTACGATCATAATACACATTCCTTGCAGTGTTGTCTGTAGTCACAATACAATACAAATTTGGTGATGTAGAAGTTTGTGTGTCTGGAATATATTACTGTACAATTGTAATTCGTGTATATAATTCTGTGGGAACATATCTGGTGGGCACTGGCACATAAAAAAGTATATTTTTGTGGGATGATCATGAGTATTCTACAATCTAGCTGTATTCAATCCAGCACGGCTCAGGATATCCTCCATACTGTGTGTACGAGTACTATACTGATCACACTCCAGGAAATTAATACCATACCCAGCAATATTAGCTCAAGAACCTCAACATGCTATCGAGTAAGGCCTGTATGTGTCACACAACTGTTAGCAAATTAGGATTTGAGAATACATCGAATTCAAACGGTGCTGGTGACAGGCACAGCATGAGTGCAAGAGCACACATGACAGTCGACGTTTGAGACGAGTGACTACAGTAAAGCATATGCATAAGCGTACAGGTTTACTGGTAGATGATTCAACATGCATTACCTCACTACTTGGTGAAAATAATCAACTTTTGCTACACAGGCAGGCATGCAGCTGTCAGTTTGTGTTTGTACACAGTCCTAGTGAGTCATTCCAGCCACCCTCCACTGGTGATGACGTCTCTGGAGAGCCTGGTCAGGAGGGGACAGTCATGGGAGACCAGGATGGAGAGCCGGGGACACTGCGGGTCACCACCGACTGGATCCCCTCATCCATCACATCAGACATACAGTGACTGATGTTGAACTCCTACAGTGAACACACAAATTAGACTCGACTCACTCCTGCAATTCTATACAGCCTCACAACACATACATGTTCACTGTGCTTGGAAGATGGACTCAGGATGGAAATGTCAGCAGTAGCCTATTGCGATTGCGAGTGAGTTGTGCAATGGTTGGCATCTGGGCACTTCACTGTGGATGCTGCCATTGCTGCAGTGCTGGGATCAGAAAGCTCTGTCGATCAGTGTTGGATGCAACGAAGGAGAGATTCTACCTTCTGATCGCGTGTGCAAGGCGTGCTTCCAAAGCGTATAGAGCTGCTGCTGAAGGTGGAGAGTAGGCCTAGCAACACCTTTGAATCATTGCACGCTGGTGAATACGTACTTCCATGTTCTCAGCGTCAATATAAGTCTACATCAATGAGACTACTTGTTGTACGATCTGCATGATTGGGGCCACCCGAATTCTGATGGAATTTAAGGAATGTGGGCAAATACCTACCAGATTGTTTTTCTGCACATTATACTAAAAGTGATATACGCACTAGACAATAGCCTCGTTCCCAGGCCCCGCTTTTCGTACTGCAAGCGACAAAAGCTGGGGTGGAGGCCTGGGAACAAGGCTACTAGACGATACAATGTAGGTCTGGGAAAGAGACTACTTTTCCCCTTCCCATAGCACCTGGATCCAAGGTTATCAGTTTAACACACACACACACACACACACACACACACACACACACACACACACACACACGTTGGTACTGCTGCACTGCCATCTTGGCTGTACAATTCAACAACAGGTTGAAGAGGTTGTTGTGGCAGTGCAGGTGGGTAGGGTTGGTAGCGTAGCCATAGTTGTACTGGTACGGTTGATGCTGTGCAAGTTGCGCAGGCTGGTAATTCTGAGGAGGAGGAGATAGTTCTGAAGTTAGGGTACAAGGATCACCACAACCCCTCCCTTGCAGCTGTGAGCGTGGTGATCATGGGTGTGGTTGTCACTGAAAATCCTAACAGTACAGGATGCACATAATTGGTTGTGGCAAATCACTGTTAGGAAGTTGTAGCTACCCTCATGTTTGGATGGGAAGCTTTCCTGAGTCAATTGTGTCAACAATAGCACAGTTATTGTAGTCTCACCTCTCTGCCACCAGGAGCTTATGAGCGGCGATTCGCCGCTCATAAGCTCCTGCTGCCACCAATGACAGCCGTGGAGTACATATTATTATTCTTCACGTCCACAAACCGCAATTGAAACTACATGACTGTGTGCTTATACACTATACTTAAGCACAAACAGTGGATACCAGGTAGCCTCGTTCCAGCTTACTTTCATCGCTTGCAGTATGAAAAGCTGGGCGGGGCCTGGGAACGAGGCTAGATACCAGGTGCTCTTTCCCCTTCCCACAGCACCTGGACTCCTGGTTAACACACACACCATATGCAGACCCACACACACCACGTACACCACACACATACACACAAACACCACACACACACATACACACACACACACACACACACCACACACACACACACACCACACACACACACACACCACACACCACTCACTTGTTGGTAATGCTGTTGGTAGGGATCCTGCCGTAGCTGCATGTACAACGACAGGTTGAAGAGGTTGTTGAGGCAAAAGTAAGATAGGTCTAGTGTTTGCTGTCCAACACAAGCGACACACACAGATTGCTATCTCTCGTTCCTCTTTGGCAGTATGTGTGGAGTACATGTTCACATCCACAAATCTCAATTTTATGCCCATCAAAATACATGTGTGCTTATTAAACAGTGGATACCAGGTAGCCTCGTTCCAGCTTAATTTCGTCGCTTGCAGTATGAAAAGCTGGGCGGGGCCTGGGAAAGACCCCCTTCCCACAGCACCTGGACTCGAGGTTAACACACACACCATATGCAGCCCCCCCCCCCCCCCCCCCCCCCCCCCCCCCCCCCCCCCACACACACACACACACACACCACACTCACTCACTTGTTGGTACTGCTGTTGGTATGGATCCTGCAGTGGCTGTGTGTACAACGACACGTTGAAGAGGTTGTTGTGGCAGTGCAGGTGGGTAGGGTTGGTAGCGTAGCCATAGTTGTACTGGTACGGTTGATGCTGTGCAAGTTGCGCAGGCTGGTAAATCTGAGGAGGAGGAGGAGGAAATAGTTCTGAAAGACGTGGAAGTTAGGGTGCAAGGATCCACCACAATCCCTCCCTTGCAGCTGTGAGTGTGGCGATCGTGGGTGTGGTTGTCACTGAAAATCTTAACAGTATACAGGATGCAACATAATTGGTTGTGACTGTTAGGCTCTCCCACACGCGAACAAAACTTGAGAGAAAGGGGGAGAGCCTGGGATATTTTGTCACGTGAGAAACACATGTTTAATTGTGTGTGGGCGATCAAAACCGCAAGTCATGCATGAATATCTACACCGGTGCGTGTAGTTCTTATATTTGAGACTATTGTATAGCTGACAGCGCTATCACGTTGCCCCATACTACACAGAAGCCGCATTATTCCTTCTCAAAGACTCTGGAATCACACCAGGTTCTGCGTGAGATGCCAAGATGGCCGTTCCATGGCCTTGCTGAGAAGCGGCCGAATTCAACGCCAAAACGACCCGTTTCCAAGGCACGGCTACCGTCGATCTCCATGCAGCTATTAACCCTTTAACCACCGAATTCTTCCCACCAAGACGACACATTTTCATGCATTCAGCGCACACCACTTTCGTAGGTACTCCTCTCCCACAGCATTTGCTCCTCAGCGGTCAAACTTGGTGGGGCCCGCACGCATGGAGAGACCCCTCTGGCAATACCGTTAATGATATTCATGACCCCCACAAGCCCAGCAATCGGAGGTCAAAGGTGGATGTCAGCCGGATTTTCACACAGCATTTCCCTAAACTTGGGCCAGATCTGACTGATGGCACACCTTACACCACCAATTTGCATGTTTTCTTGAGGCCCTGGGTGGGGTCTATGAATATCATTAGAATCAAAAAAATCATTGGGTCAATGAATCTCATTAAAATCAAAAAAACGCCCACAACATGCGAAGGGGGGGCTGCCCCCCCCCCCTTTCGATACCCCCCCGCCTGTACGTTTAGTGGGGGAGGCGCGCCGAAATCTGACCAAATTTTTGAGTTTGGCCCTCAAAGTCGTCCCTGGGCCCTCTGAAGCTTTTTTGGTCGCTTTTTGGACTGACGAGAGGCCCTACAAGTGCATAGGGTCTAAATGACGTCTATAGACGTCAATGGGGCTTAAAGGGTTAAACGGCCGAGCGCTGAATGAGTTGGCTTCGCGCTGCATATTTGCGGTCAGTGTGCTCACGTAATTAAGTTCTCTCTACCCTCTCTCTACTCCAACGTTACGCATGTGATAAATTATCCCAGGCCCTCCCGCTTTTCCGTACAGTAAGCGACAAAAAGCTGGGCGGGGCCTTGGAACAGGGCTAACTCATGTTTGCGTTCGAGTCAATTGTGTCAACAATAGCGTTATTGTAGTCTCACCCCTCATGCCACCAATGAGGGACCAAACTCAGAGCTTCGGCAGAGTGTATGCAGGGGCGGTTATGCGTCTGCCAGCAGTGATAGATTAGCAACAAAGATCTATAAGTAGTGTTTGCTGTCTGACACAAGCGGCACATGCAGATTGCTATCTCTCGCTCCTCTTTGCCATGCAGTAAAAGCATAGATTACTGCTGACTTCCACAAACTTCAGTTGTTTATACACTGTAATTAAGTAAACAGTGGATACCAGGTGCTCTTTCCCCTTCCCACAGCACCTGGATCTCAGGTTAGCCTGAACAAACACACACGCGCCACACACACACACACACATCCTTACAAGCAATGAAAAGCTGGGCAACGCCTCGGAACGAGGTTAGATACATTATGTCTACACAGCAGCAGCTGCCAACAGAAGGGGGCAGTCAACTAAATTTAGACTGCACACTATGGAAGATGCGCCTAAACAATCAAATGTTATGAGTACCCCTTCATCACAAGAGCGCATGATGACATCTGTTTTTTTTTCACACCGTGAAAAAGCAATGATGTTATGCGCTCTTGTCATCAGATTAACGCACCGCACACACCACACACACATCATACACACACACACACACACACACACACACACACACACACACACACACACACACACACACACACACACACACACACACACACACACACACACACACACACACTCACACACGCACGTGTTGGTACTGCTGCTGGTTTTATTGCAGCCATAATTGCATACGTGTACACTATCTTCAAAAAACCATAAATCATGTCGTTTCCCTGGGTTATCATTACCTAGATGTAAAGTGCAGTAAGACCTCACCAGGTCAGTGATAGTCTCTGGGTCTGTACCTGATGATCTTGCTCTAGCTTCTCCCAAAGGTGGTTAGCCTCAAGAGTGTTCCTCTGAAGGTCCTTTACCACATGCTGGTGCTCTATCTTCTCCCGGGGGGTTGACAGGTCATGCAGCCAAGGGAGAGCATGAGAGTGGAGCTGGGGAAAAGAGGAGGTCACACAACCTGGGGTTTTACACATAACTCCTAGTGATTCCACACCATGACCATGCAGCAACACGTTTGTGATTTTAACCACACCCACCCATCAAGGGGCATTCAATAGTTCAATAGTCACAGCTCTTGGCCGACCATCGCCCGTCTAGACTGAGAAGAAAGTTTCACTGCCAGGAAAGGAGGCCCTATACAAGGTGAGTGGACCATTTTCTCAGCCCATTTGTGCAAATGAAGAGAGAAATGGTCCACTCGGCTCCCCAAGGGCTTTTCAAGGCCAAGCCCTGAAGCAGCCATGTTACAAGTGCCTAAACCCGCCCACCTCCCCCCGTCCCACTATTTCTGCCGGCACAGAGCCTAAGTCCCAAGGATACTGCTGGGCATGACATCACAAAAGATGAAAGTCTCATGCCGTATGTAGATGGTTACAACCACGAGTGTTAAAGTTTAACAAGTATGCTACAGTATATATACTTTAGCAATCCCTTCTAGGTCCAGTATACATAACTGAGCAGCAACCCAGTCACTTATGAAGATCAAGAGTCACTTGTGTCTTGCCTGTTGAAGTGTTTGCGACTGGGATCAAAAATGGGAGCAACTTTCAAGAGCTGATCAAGCTGTAGGGATCACAACGAACTCTGAGTGATGAAGATCAACAGATCAACACATTTTCTCTGTGGCTACTTTTTACCCTTTGAACCAAACGATCAAGAACCTCAGAAGCGACCAATCAAGGGCCAAAACTTTGGACCCTGATTGCTCTACAGGCGACACATTATTATTGTGTGAGCTCGTCCATCTGGACAAACAGGCACTGCAATAGTTGCTCATTAGCTACCCACCACTAAAAAAGACCTCATCCATGCACTCTTCACTATTCATACAATTTAGTTATCCCCTCACATCCTCCAACACACCACTCACTGTCTCTTTAGTTCTTTATCCAAGGAATTCCATCTCTAGCTTCATCACAAGTTGAGGTGGGGCCTGGGAATGAGGCTATGAGAAAGGTCGAACTGAGCAATGTATTTCATTATGCTGACTATAATTATTCATAACTGGCTATAGGTGGTTTATCTGTGCATCATGAGCCATTCAGTAGGGTTGTTATGAGCCATTCAGGAGAGTTGACATCTCTCCCTTCTCTAGATCTCTTCACTAACCTTCGACTAGATCAGAGTCTCAATCCAAGTCCAACTGTCACAGCAACAACCTTGTCCCAGATCCCAAGCGTTTTCAAACTTATTCCGAAGCGGCGTGGGGTCTCTGGGCACCACCCTACCGTCTCACAGTCTCGCGGGACCAGACCCACATCGCGAGACTAACCGCGTCTCAAGGCCCAACTGTCACAGCAACAACCTCGATCGTTCCCATGGCCCAGACCGTCCAAACTTATTCCCAAGACCAAGCGGCGAGGGGTCCGGGCGCCGCCCTACTTGAAGTAACCTATGGAACAGCATTCGGAGTCAACTACAACTAGAACGCCATTGGCAGAGGGTCTACCTCAGCAGTACCTGTGAAGGTCAACGCCATTGGAAAATCGACAGAGACACGTCACAGCTGATATAATTTTCCCGCCATAATGTGAACCAACCAATCAAATAAGAGGATTAGGTCTACCGGCGCGCGCGTTGCCGGCCGGCCTCTGCGGGTATATAAAGCGGGTCCCGCAGTGCCGAAGTCATTCGCGGGCTAGGTAGTTCTCGGGTGAAGTTAAGGTGAGGTGAGCCCTCACCCTAACCTTACCCTTGATCTACCTTTCACTGCTTGGGGGGTTGGGCAAGCCTGGGGGGTGGGGCAAGCCTGGGGGGTGGGGCAAGCCTGGGGGGGTGGGGCAAGCCTGGGGGGGGGGTGGGGCAAGCCTGGGGGGGGGGTGGGGCAAGCCTGGGGGGGGTGGGGCAAGCCTGGGGGGGTGGGGCAAGCAGGGGGGGGGGGGGGGGGGGTTGGAGGGTGGGTAGCATAAGGGGTGGAGGGTGGGTAGCATAGGGGGTTGGGTGGTGGGTAGCATAGCTAGGGTGGAGGGCGGGTAGCATAGGTGCACATGACAGCTGTGAGCATGGAGGTGAATATAACCCTAACCCTAATTAATGACAGCTGTGACCGGATAACCCTAACCCTAATGACAGCTGTGACCATGAAGGTGAATTAATATGACCCTAACCCTAATGACAGCTGTGACCATGAAGGTGAATATAACCCTAACCCTAATGACAGCTGTGAGTATAGAGGTGAATTAATATGACCCTAACCCTAATGACAGCTGTGAGTATGGAGGTGAATTAATGTAACCCTAACCCATTCTGCTGATACTGGTGCACTGGGTGTACATGTAATTAATGAACAAAAACCTAAGACTTTAACTCAACATTATTTTCATCCACAAAACAATAATAATAATTGTTCTTCTGATCACAATTACATGAGTTTATTGGAAAAAGCAACCACGCCTCACTAGTAGCTTATAAATCCGTTGATCTAGCTGTCCATCAGACTTTTTCTGGTCCAGCTCGCAATCACTTCAACAGGCAACACATAGCTACAGGTGACTACGTAGTATACTCTGTTCCAGGCCGTCACACCGTGGGAGAGAGAGCCTGGAAATTGGTAGAATTGAACGAGGTCGACTAGCAACGCTGCTTGTTGTTGTGCGAGGTCCTATACAACACGTACTGCTTGTTGTTGTGGTTAGTCTTTATGTTGTACAGTGTACTTCATGCAGTGAACCTAAGCAGTTCCAGTTCGTTGCAACAATGCTGCGGTAGCGCCGAGTTGCTCAAGTATGTAATTGTTACGAGCTCTTAAGTCACTCCAGACAATGGGAACTCCTCCCATCTTCTACTCTGACAGACAGGGACCTGAAAAAGATCAGCTTGCATGACTATCATTGACATGGTGAGCTTTTATGCTTTATGTTTTATTTTGACTCTTGCCTGCTCAAAATAATAGCCATAATTATCTCCTCTCAAGTATGTGTGTACATGTGTGTACATGCATGTTGTGATCGCAATCACCCACTCTAGCTCCTCCACATGCATGCACCTTAATTTGTCTCCTCTAGAGGCTGAAAATGATCTTTGGAAACGCAACATTGCCTGAACCACTGGATTGGACTTGGCAACGCTAGGTAACCCAAGTTTGGCCTTGAAGACTGCATGGAGTTCTACTAATTCAATGTTGTTTTAGTTAACTAAAACTAAAACTATAATGCATTTTAGTATGGCATATTTCACTTAAGTAATTAAAACTAAAACTAAAATGAGGACTGTCTCAGCCTGTTAATTAAAACTACAACTAAACTAATATGAAAATCACCCAAAAATGGTGGTTACTATAACTAAAAGAGCCTTTACTAACCCTTTTGAGATTTAGTAATTAAAACTAAAACTAAACTAAACAATGCGACTTCTACCTAATTAAAACCAAGAACTAAACTATTTCAGTTTTAGATAACTAAAACAACATTGAGTTCTATAAGCTAGAGACTTGGTCCAGCCCATGCATCTCCAATGGACATTACCAGATTGAGGTGACATCACACGTTGAATGTCTCATTATGCATTTTGAAGTCAATGGGTTCATTGTACCAAGGTGTGCTTTCGACAGTCATTGAAAAGTGGCCACCTCCATGGCACTGGTGTATCACATAATAACTGTCTCACCCTCATACTGCATGTCTGGTCTATACCTCATACATGTACTATATCCCTTCGATCAACATCAATCCTATCATCAGACTTTGCGATGTCACTTCTCATGCAGACTTCTGTGGGACTTGGGAGAGGGGCTGCATGGGTGACATCTCTTGTTTTGACAATTATGGACATAACATAGTTAACAACTTGCTCATTAGTTAGTGGATGGCAGTAATTGTGGTTGGAAGTTGGAACCTTTAAAAATTTGGTGTAGTAGTTGTATATAGCTGGTAAGCTTGGTCCAGTTTAAGAGATTAGCGAAGTGTCAGTCATGCGGTTAGTGATGGTGCTGCTTGGTAAGAAAAAGTAGCAGCATACGTATGCAACCGATCCCAGAACAGCATGCAGGACTTATAATATAGTGGGTCCAGATATGGTGACCATAATGTGAAGTAATTATAATCCAACTCTTGACTATTGACTCTATATCCTCCTACCGGCTGCAAGAAAATGGTCTAGCCTCTCGTTCCCAGGCCACGCAGCCAGGGAATGAGGCTAGAAAAATAAATGGTCCAGTTCAATAGACTAGTATGCAGGCATTGATGGGCATCAGCTGGACAGCTGCCCATTTTGTGCTGTGCAATTGGAGATTTGAGGCCTCAACTCTGACACCTTTTGTGCTTGCAGGTATGCATTTTGAACAACTCACACCCTATTGTCGTACTGTAGACACATTGTGATGATATAGATATGCAACAGGCACACATAGGAAGCTACGGTACAGGTACATTCACAATTGTCTGTTCAGTGAGTGATGCACAGTGTGTGTGTGCATGCACCATTAGTACATGGGAGGTTGTCTGTGCATGGGGTTCATCACCCTTTGCTGGGCGTACTGCATGTTTGGCTGGGCGGGGACTCGCATCATCATAGGGTGCTGCTGTGGGGCAGGATAGCTTCCTTGCTGCATCACCTGTAGGGGTGGGAGAGTGGTGAAATGATAGAGTCCTTTAGCTGAAAGTGATATTTCATAACACCCTGGAGTGAAAAACAAAAAACACCACCATGGCAATGGTGCCAGGGATAGGCTCTTCCACATTATGCTAATTTTTTTTTACCATTCTCTCTAATGCAACTAAATGTAGCCTATTATGCCTATTCCACGTTATGCTCTCAATAATCATTTCATCAAACAATAGTCTCTTTTGTTGTATTGGAGCATTAAGATTTAGCCGCTACTGCAAGAAACACTACATGTAGCTTCACTACTACTATCACTAAAAGCCATAATTTGTGCAAGTGCGTCTGGTGGGTTTAAATGGTCACCTCTCATGTGACCTTAAGTGAATTAAGTTTACCGATTGTTCTGGAATAATTCCTAGTGGTACTAGTGCCTACCTGCTGCATCGGCATGGCTGGTGTGGCCTGCATGGGTCTCATGGGCTGCACCTGCTGGAATTGTGGGTTGAACTGGGCCATCATTGGCTGCCCTCTGACTGCCATAGCCATTCTCTGCTGCTGCGGAAGCTGCTGCTGTTGCTGTCTAAAGCGTTGTTGTCGTTGTATGTAGAGGGCTTTACTCTGTGGACTCAATCTAGCAAACTGTTCCTGTATTGACATTGGCCTCGGCATTGCATACGCAGGAGCACGTGTTATCTGACCACCAGTGTGCCCCGGATACATGGGCGGAGGCTGAGTCGTACCCTGAGGTACGTATCTCCTTGAGGCCATTTCCATTTCAATTTTCCTCAGGGTTTCAACCCTTTTCTTCATAGGATCTGACAGTGCTTGGTAGGGGGGTTGTGGTTGTGCTGCTATCGCAGCGGGTTGGGGTAGCATGCCATGGGGAGGCTGCACAAACTGGCGAGGACCCATTGGCTGTTGCGCTGTCGGATGGACTTGAGGAACTGAATATACTGAATTCATACTTCCCAGAGGCGGCATTTGGCTACCAGATATTGGCGGTCTCATTGTGACTGCTGGTGCGCTACCAATTGCAGTCGCAGCTCCTGGTGTTGATTGTGCTACCATTCCCAATTTCGTAGCTTCAGTGGTAGGTCCCTCCACCTTCACTGGTGTCTGAGGGTCACTAGTAGGCGGCCTTGAGGGCTCCACAAATGGGTTGTCTTGTGGGGTAGGATCTGGTAGGCTGACATAATATGGCTTGTACATCATGTCTTTGAATCGGTTCTGGTGGGAATGGAAGCTCACCAAATTCTTCTGCTCCTCATACTTGAGGGGCTTTCTCTTCATCCGAACAGCGCCAAACCAGGAGAGCATCAGCGGCCCACCATACTTCACCCCCTCCAGGATGTCCCAGGGTGAGATCTCTCGAGTATCCTGCACTCTTAAACCCTACAGAGTGAACATAAACACAAGGATTGTGATGCACCCACTGATAAGTTATAAAGACAAGTACTTATCAAGAGCACATAAGTAGACCGTGCCTGGGGGCGTGGTCTACTTATGTGCTCTTGCTGTGATATATATACTGACGTAGTGTGATACAGCAATAGTAAGTTGAAGGGCAGATCAAAGCGAGGAATGCATAATTATTATTACCAGCACGAAATATAAATGGCCTTCACAGGTCATCTACGACGTGAATCTCAGACAAGGTGCAGCGGGAAAACCTTCCCCATCCTGAGCAGAAGTAGACCCCAGCATCTATGCACAGTGTTTTTCAGGTCACACCCCTAAGCTCAGAGAATTGGTGTGCAAGGTGCCAGTGCCTAGGTCCCCCGTGGATGCACAGCCCATACACGACAAGTAGGCCCTGCAAGAGAGTCTGGGCCTCGGCCTTAGCCCATCTCAGCAACTGAAGCCAGGGCCACTAGTATGACAAGCATTACAACGATGACCGCAAGTTTGGGAAAGAATGCCGATTCAAGCAAATGCGCATACATTCAGCTGGCAGCAAAAATGGAATTCGTTATAATATTATTTGCCACTCAAAGGGGTTGACAATGTGCTCGTCAATGCCTTATCTTTTCCATTATATTGCACCCGCAGGCCAAGCAGCGTCCAACAGCTATCCCAGAGAACCTGCTGGATTTGCTCAGTGTGTCAAAACCGGACTGGCATCAACTCACTGGAAGCAGCTGTGGAGTTCAATTTTGGAAACAGCCTAGCAGTGTCCACGCAGCTGCAGAAAACATACAATTCAGCAAAAAGATGTTACTTACACTGGAAGCAGCTGTGGAGTTCAATTTTGGAAACAGCCTAGCAGTGTCCACGCAGAAAACATACAATTCAGCAAAAAGATGTTACTTACACTCTTGTGCAAGCAAGAGTATGGTAGCCATTTCAGCATCGGAACATCAACTTTGCCAACTTGTTGCATGTCTATCCATTCAGAATACATCTCACAGCACCATCAAGTGTTACTTAGCCGCCATTAGGCACCTGCACATACGTAGCAGCAGGCCAAGATGATCCTCGAATTTGTGACATTCATGCTTAGAAGTGTTAGAGCAAGTGCTAAGGGGGACAAAGGCCACTCAAACTAAGGAAGAGCGAAATCCAAAGGCCTGCCTCCCAATTTCCATAGTGCTATTACATAAGCTGAGAGGGGTAAGGGAAAGGAAGGCCAATGAAGATGCTGTCATGCAGTGGGCAGCAGCATTTCTATGCATCTTTGGCTGTCTAAGGTCAGGGGTGATAATGTCAGACTCAGCCTATGAAGAATGGGCACCATGGAAACCCCAAATTCGGAAAGTCAGAATCAAAGCCTCCCAAAACTGACTCCTTTTGCGTGGGGGCTGACGTATAAATTATGTGTGACGGACAAACTGCAATCTCTGACCAGTGGCTGCCATTTTGGGATACATATGTATATGGATATGAGAGGACCCAAGCATGGTCCACTGTTTATATTCAGTGACAAGGTTATAATTCTTTCCCCCTCATGGGACAAAATTAGAGGGAGTTACTCAGTTCATCCAATTCAAGAAGCGTCAGGCCGATATTCCCAGGAAAATGGCTGTACCCTACATCGGATGGCAGAATGTGCCTAATTCCACTTGCCCTATTTGGGTCCTTGGGCCTAAGTTGTTCCTTGATAATCGTTGAAAGGTACAATAGTACATTAGAGCAGTATACTTGTGACCATGATTGTGCTCAGTTGCCTGTGCTTCCACTCCATCTATAGATAAGAATGTTTGCGAAGGTGGATTCACATGAAGGCCACACAGCCCTTGCTGTTCGGTACGAGGATTTTCCCTTCGAGGCAACATTCCCCAAGGAGGCGTTTATGTCTGAAGCAGCAAAGGGGGGATTCCGGAACAAGAAGAGGACTTTTGGCGGGTGTGGCCTAGATTGCCTGCTACAACAGGTGGTCTGCAGCGTGCTGGAAGGTATATAATTCTAAATTCGAAACCATGTACGGTTTGGTATGTACATATGTTTATGTTTTGGACACAAAGCCATAGTTTGCACTTCCAACCGATCCTTGAAATTTGGTTTATCCTCAGATGAAAGGAAACAGAAACCAATTCACGTACATGCTCCCGCCAATGAAAACAGGTGTGGTCACGATGGTACTGTTCCCCAAACAAGAGTTGGTCATAATGTGGTAATGAATCCAATCCCCTACCAACTGCATCTGCGATCAACAATACCAATCCCTCACGAATTGCAGCCGATGACAAGTTGGGGGCACCGAAACCAATCCCCTCCCAACTGCACCTGATCATGATGTGGTCACCAATACAAATCCCCTTCAAATTGCAGCTGATCACGAGTTGGGCACCGAAACCAATCCGCTCCCAACTGCACCTGATCATCATGATGTGGTCACCAATACCAATCTCCCCCGAATTGTAACTGATCATGAGGTGGTCGCAAAAAACCAACCCCTCCCAACTGCGCCTGACGGTGATATGGTCACCGACAACCCCCCGTCTGCACAGACGTCATGTAAACGTAAATACAACACTCGTTCGACAGGCAATGTACCACAGTTCTCAAAGAAAATATGCAAAGGGAACTTGATTTATTGACTCATAATATCAAACCCTCAGATGCAATTTGATCCCAAGCATACAATTTGCCTGCTACAACAGGTGGTCTGCAGTGTGCTGGAAGGTATATATCTACTAAAATTTAATGATGTCAACTTCTAAATTCGAAACCATGTACGTTTTGGTAGGTACATATGTTTATGTTTTGGACACAAAATGGCATAGCCATAGTTTGCACTTCCAACCGATCCTGGAAATTTGGTTTATCCTCAGATGAAAGGAAACAGAAACCAATTCATGTACATGCTCCCGACAATGACACCAATCTGAAAACAGGTGTGGTCACGATGGTACTGTCCCCCAAACAAGAGTTGGCCATAATGTGGTTACCGGTACTAATGAATCAAATCCCCTATCAACTGCATCTGCGGTCACCAATACCAATCCCCCGTGAATTACAGCTGATGACAAGTTGGGCACCGAAACCAATCCCCTCCCAACTGCACCTGATCATCATGATGTGATCACCAATACCAATCTCCCCGAATTGTAACTGATCACAAGGTGGTCGCAAAAACCGAACCCCTCCCAACTGCAGCAGATGGTGATGTGGTCACTGACAACCCCCTGTCAGCACAGATGTCACGTAAATGTAAAAGGAAATACAACACTCGTTCGACAGGCAATGTACCACAGTTCTCAAAGAAAATATGCAAAGGGAACTCGATTTATTGACTCATAATATCAAACCCTCAGATGCAATTTGATCCCAAGCATACAATTTGGCACCCATATGCCCTCTGCACCTCCCACCAATGTGATTTGAGATTGGGGCAGGTCAGAAGAGTGCAATCTACGTTGTTAAGTGATATATTGATATTACAGTTGGACTGCCAGTATCATACACACTAATATGTTGACATACTGTTGCAGCTCTAATTAAGTGATATATTGATATTACAGTTGGACTGCCAGTATCATACACACCAATATGTTGACATACTGTTGCAGCTCTAATTAAGTCCCCTGTGCACTGTAGTCTGTACCTTGATCCTTTCGCCAGCGCTGTGTCCCTTCTGTGTAAAGGCTGGTTGCTTCACAGTGACGACCGAGTAGCTCTTCTGTGTCAGTGGGAACAGCTGTTGAATCTCTGAAAGGCAGGCTGACTTGGCGGTGCTGAGCTCAGATTTCAACTTCTTGATGCAGGAGGTGTATGCTTTCTTACCCTCCTCACCACCCGTTGCCAAGCAGATGTGGAAGTCCGTGTGGAGGGAGTGCAGAAGTGAGCACAGCATGTCCAAGCAATTTGTAAATAGCTCACTGCGTGATAAACAAAATAAGCTGCAAATGAGTGACACTTTAGATACGATACATATATTAAGAACTCTCTCACTCATGCCTAAGGGGTTTGTGTGTATGTGTGTGTGTGTGTGTGTGTGTGCGTGTGTGTGCGTGTGTTATGTGTGTGTGTGTGTATGTGTGTGTGTGCACTGTGGATTGCCAGTACCTTGTCATCAAAATGCAGTTGCAATTTAATGACCAATCAGACATCAAAAATGACATCACATTGATTCTGATTAGATTTCAAGCGCTGTTACTGAGTTTCAAACCATGGTGTGTGTGTGCACGCGTGCACATGTGCATATGTACATACAGTGGGTTGTACAATTTCTTTCCCATGCCTACCTGCTGTCAGTCTGTCTGTCAACAGCTCCAGAGCAGATCAGCTGCATGAGGAGTGGCACCCACTCCAGGGTGGCTGCCTCACTGACACAGATGGACCCTAGCATCGAACCAACCAGGCTCAGCCGGAGCTTGAGGGCTGCATACAGCATTGTCTTGCCCTGTTCATCACTGGGCATGCCCTCCTGTGTCCATGCAAGTTGGGAGAGAAGGAAAAGAAAACAATGAAAAGAGGATCTCCAAACAGGTTTGATGGAGGATATTTGCATGGTACCACCACTGTACATACCCCAAACAAGACTAAGCTGCGGAGAGAATGGAACCACTGAGTGTCAGTAAGGTCACAATAGTTGTAGTAAGTTTGTGGTAGTACATTGGCTTAAGGGCTGCATACAGCATTGTATGCACCATGCTCCCATACCCCCGCATGACATGCTTCAGTTCACTATATCCAATTAAAATGTCCAGCCCCCAGCAGATCTGTCGCATCACTGAGTGGTAATTACCAAGCGCAGGCCAGCCAGGTTCCCATCCTCTGGCAATAGCTGAAGCAGTTTAACAGGTACATCACACTGTAGCTACATATGCAGGGCTCACGATAACACACAGAAGTTGTTCTGACACAATGTCAGACCATAGCTAAACTTGGCCGGACATTTATCAATAATGATCTGACATGTACGTTTTCTCTACCCATTACAGATTTTGCTCTGGAAAGCTTAATGATAAAATAATGTAACAATATGCAATGAGGGATGGCATGACGTACAATCTCATCATAGCTATGAAGCTATCCATGATTCCCAGTCCTCCAATGTTAGCATATATGGATGGTCACTGTCCGAGTCATCCTCAGGAGCATTCTCCTTCTGTTTCGGGGGTGCTCGTGAGTCCTTTACTCTTCGACGCGTCTTATCTCCCCACCAACGCTGCACAGCACCACTAGCATCCCATTTCGAGAGTGGAGGTGCATCTGTAGTAATCCTTAGCAGAGAGTCTAGCCTGTCTATCCCAAGACATGTGCGCCTCTCTGTCTTGATAATCTTTAGCTGAGAAAATGTCCTCTCTACACGACCATTGGCCATGGGGAGACAGAAGAGTAGCTCTACCAACGACAGAATGTTGCTCCACTTCTTGGCATCAAATGTATTGAATAGCTTCCACCACACAACTTTGTACTCTTCCTGGATAAACGCAGGGTTGTAGTTGCGCATACCGCGTAACTTGTCTTGGAACTCGATGCATACGGAGCACTTCAGTGTAGCCACATATTCCCGATCTGCCTTGTCATATTTCAGCCAAGTAGCTGTATTTAGGGCTTTATCATTCTCGACGATCCACTTATCAACCGTTCTCGCCATCACCCCACGCTTTGGTGGAGGACCTCCTCCGTCTGAACTAACACGCTTTCTTCCCATGGACATTTTTTCCGCATGTGCTCGACATTGATCGGTCACGTGGCATAACTACCCGGAAATTGTCCGATGACCGGACGTTATCGTGAGCCCTGCATATGCATGCTGCACACCATGATGTGCTCTGCATGCAGGACAAGAGAAGGCTTGAAGCACTCTCCCTGTCTTCATGACACACTCTAGCCCCCCACTGCGCACTGTAGTCTCCATCCTTACAGTCTCCAGCTCCTCCAAGTCAATGTCGTTACATGTAACGTACATTGCAATGGCGAGTCGTTTGTGGTTTGAATTAATGCATGATGCAAGAACATGCAAAATACAAGCAGGAAGTGATTCGCAGCATGACGTACGACAGGGAAAATTTACAGCAAACTCGTCTATGTGGGGCTCATTCACCCCAATAACATCTTGCAGTATAGACTACCTCTATCCAACCAAAGCACAACTTGATGTATTTCTCGGTACCTCCGTACCTTTTCGAAAGCTGCCAGGAAGGTGGATATCTGTGTCTTGAGAGGTCCCAGTAGTTCTTCATGGGTAGTGGACTGTGCGTGCATACATGCCAGCACTAGCTCCAGGAAGGGCTGCTGCCACTGGAGGCCTGTCTTCGGAGCAGCCACACCACTGCAAGGGGGGGGGGGGGGGGGGGGGGGGGGGGGAGGGGGGGGGGAGGGAGGAGGGAGGAGGAGGTGGAGGGACAAGTTGAGACATGTAGCAATGACTTAATTTTTTTAAAAACTAATCAAAAGCCATCTAAACTTCTTCAGTGAATGCTGCCACATGAGTTGGGAGTTATGCTCCACTTTCCGTCAGTTGTATTGCACAGTTTCTATGCTCTCTCTCCTGCATAGTTATGCTCTCGCTATGATCACTTTGAAGATATGTACGACTCTAGAGGATGGAATGGTAACTATGTTGGGGTCAGTGGGAGTAAGGCGCATGCATCTTAGTCACTGCAAGGATGACTAACCTGCTTTAGAGAATGAGGTGTTTACACCAGGCTTTAAACCGGTTCAGGATCCAAAACCAGATACATTTAATCTGGATATGGATTGGAAACTGGTTTACACAATCTACCTCAGGATGTGGGATGAACCAGACTGATTCCATTAAGTTTGGAAGGAGTTGTTTTTAAGTGGATTATCTGCACATGGTAGCTGTCAATATTCATGACAAATAGTCCAGCCTACCGGCTCCAAAGTTGCAGAATGAAAGTTGTGGGGTCAGAATAGTTATTGGAGAGGATTGACTAGCAAAGTTACACACTCAGTCTCCTACCTGGTGGCTCTGGTGGCCCTTCTCTTCTCTTGGGACTTCTCTGGGTTCCACCACTGCCCCTGGCCGAGAACGTTGCCAGCACTCTTGAGAACCCGCCCCAGTACTGTCTGCTGCAGGCGAGAGATCAACGGTGTTACCAGCCACACGCTGGGGCTGCAGCAGTGAGAGCATGAAGTGTATGTACGGGTGAGTGTGTGGGAAGGAATGAGAGCATAAAGTATTACAAACAGTCTTCCTATAATACAAGTAGCTTCGCTCACTCAGCTACTTCCCGCTCGTTCACTTGCGCGAGTAATCTGGCGCCGGACAGCTCTCTGTGCAGAGCTAGGGTGCTGCTCCCCGATTGCGTCCGCTTCAGCTGCTGCACTCCGATTGCACGCGCTGCTCGCCGCTTGCGTCCGCTTCAAGCCTTCAATTGCTCCCCAATTGCGTCCGCTTCGGCTGCTGCTCCCCGATTGTGATCGCTTCAACTGCTGCTCCCTGATTGCGTCCGCTTCGACTGCTGCTCCCTTCCATCCGCTTGTAGCCCCAGCTGTTCTAGATTCCAGCCCATGCCGGGCCGATTGTTCGCAGAGTTCAAGGTTCAAGTACGAAGGTCTAGTCCCGCCCCCCCCAACATCCCACTTCCGTCATGCACAGACACACACACACACACACACACACACACACACACACACACACATTAAAATGTTAATATATTGATGTATTGATACATACATCACTGTCCAGACACAACAAAATTAATAGACACCTACCTATAAGCGCCATCTCCACTTTCTACACAGCACTCAATGGTCTGCCCAAGCCACTCATCCCCACAGGAGTCCTCAAACACACAGATCACCTGAAATACAGTAGTAGTTGTGTAAACTCATTGACAACCAATAGTGGTCCATGATGACCACATGATAAACCCTATCATCACATGATCTACCAGTAGCAGTCACATAATAAACCCTACTGTCACATGATCTACCAGTAGCAGTCACATGATAAGCCTACCACCACAAATCTGCAGTAGTGGTGACATGATAGCCATCACATGATCTACCAGTAGCAGTCACATGATAAAGTACATGTATACCATCACATAATTTCACTATAGTAACCAGTAGCAGTCACATGATAAAACTGTATCATTAGAAGATTTCACTAGTAACCAGTAGTGGTCACATGATTATGGAAACCAATAGCATCATATCTAAATATGTGGCTCACCTGAGATGCCAAGTGGTCTAGAAGGTTGAACCGCACTTGCAGGGGGGAAGCCTGCGAGATATGAACGTTGATGTGCAGGAGAGCATTCCGAAGTGTCCACTGGTCAAGATTCTACAGCAGCAGGAGATTGAGGGTACTTTTTGTAATGTACATCAATACCTAACACCACACTAGTGCTGTTAAGCACTATCTATGTTTGATCAGTCATTTACACTGCCAGTCGATTATCAACTTGAGGATACTGGCAGAATGTACCTAGCCACGTTTGTAGCCGGTTTCTCCTATGGCCCGGGAGCATGACTAGAAAGTAATGTGCTTTACTTTATGCAAACTATGTACATAATAGCTGTATCCCTTGGAGGGAATATTAAGCCATCGGTCCACTCATCGGTCCCGGGGGTGGGGTGGGGTTGGGGGGGGGGGGGGGGCTGATTCAAACAGGCTCCGCTTTCTCCAGAGCCTCATTAGCTACATGTACCATGGTGGTAAACCCCCTTGCCTCACACGCATGCTTGCAATATGCATTCCATATAAATAGGTGTGGTTTTGTGGGCCAGTGCAGTAAGGTGTGAAGTTCAGTTGCGAGTGACTGAGAAGATGGAAAAACGTCCCCTTGAGGAGGCGTACCATGGTAGTAAACATCTCAGGGGTAACAAATACTAGCAGAATGTATAACATTGTGGGGCGAGCCTGAGTGAGTGCATGCATATGCAACATGCATTTCACTCATTCGAATGTAACTCAACCTCAGTGCTGTAGAATTGCAGCACAAGAACTGTATGGACAGTACATGGTGATCATGTATATATGCGGCACGAGCAGATGAAAGCACTCTCGCTGTCTTCTTTCGCTATGCAGTAGCTCCCATGACTGAGGTAGCTAGGTCTACGAGTCAGTGGCTTCAACACAGTGAGCAACTGTGCAGCCGTGAGTCACGATCGGTGAACTTATAAGGCTAGCTACACTGTAGCTAGCTAGCTAGCTAGGTAGATCAGTCAGAAGACGCACTTTCGCTGTGCGCCGGGTAGCGTGCATCGCTGTATCCATTGAAGAGGTAGATTCGTGAGTGGTCTCCGTCCCTGTTGTAGCCATCCAAGGAGTAAACGGTTCACGAATTCGTGCCTCTCTGAGTCTCAGAACTACGTTGCAACTTGATGAGCGATCGAGTGCTGAGCACGTGTGAATTATCATGACGCAAGGAACTTTTGGTTATTTGCAGAATCGTTTATTTACGGTATATGTATGATACATACAGACATACAGACACGATTTCCGTTTTACACATCTATGTGGGGCTCGCTCAGGCTCGCCCCAATTAAACAAGGGTAGGAGCTGGCTGCATGATTGATGTGAGGGGTGGGGCTGGTTGCATGCACAATGTGAAGAGATCCATTGGAGTAAGAGTGCAGGGTGGGGCTGGCTGCATGCAGGATGTGAGGTGATGTATTGGAGTAAGAGGGTGGGGCTGGCTGCATACAGGATGTGAGGTGATATATTGGAGTAAGAGGGTGGGGCTGGCTGCATACAGGATGTGAGGTGATATATTGGAGTAAGAGGGTGGGGCTGGTTGCATACAGGATGTGAGGTGATATATTGGAGTAAGAGGGTGGGGCTGGTTGCATGCAGGATGCGAAGGCTGTGGGGCTGACAGGGTGCAGGATGTTAGGTGATATACTTCATGGTAGATTACAAAGCAGGTCCTGGCATGTGCGGAGTGGGGCTAGCGGCTAGATTGACAGTGACCCCACCTTGAGTATGCAACCAGCCCAACCTCCTACTACACCACTGGCACACAGCATTCTCCCACCTTGAGTATGTGTTCAATAGCCGAGCTGCTGTCCATTGAGTGCAGAGGCACTGAGTCTTGTGCGTCCATCAGGGAGGCACTGGCCGTGTAGGGACTCAGCAGATTCAACAAGTAGCGTGCCTGTGTGGGTGGGCCAAATAGATGGGTATGAATATCGGCCAATCCACACCAGTTCACCCTCAGATGTTACCAAACTCTGCAGTCTTAGCATTTTGCTATGTGGCCATGTACGTGTATGATTCAATACACATCAGAACTAGTGACAGTGAAATGACACGAAGGGCAATCTGTGTTGTGTGTATTCCTAACCTGTGAGGGTGTGAGGCTGGTGCCCCCCAGTGTCTAACCTGTGAGGGTGTGAGGCTGGTGCCCACAGTGTCTAACCTGTGAGGGTGTGAGGCTGGTGCCCCCCAGTGTCTAACCTGTGAGGGTGTGAGGCAGGTACCCCCCAGTGTCTAACCTGTGAGGGTGTGAGGCTGGTGCCCCCCAGTGTCTAACCTGTGAGGGTATGAGGCCCAGTGTCTCAGTGTCCAGCAGCATGGACCGTGAGGACGTACGGATGCACTTCTCTCTCACCCAATCCTGAGAGGCCAGCGTCTCCAGAGCCTTGCGAACCTAACACATGACAACACATTCTCAAATAATGTGGTTCCTGACATAGCCCCATTCTTAGGCCATCCATTCCCAGGCCATTCCTGTGCCACCTCATTCCCGGGCCACCTCATTCTCGGGCCACCTCATTCCCAGGCCAAATACAGCGAATTTGTATTCTACATTGCTCATAGCCTCGTACCCAGTCCCACGCCCAGCTTTTCGTCGCTGCTTAGTACGGTAAAGCGGGGAGGGCCTGGTACATCTTCTCACGTGAGTGACGTCGAGGGTAGAAAGGGGTAGAAAGACCGGAAGGAAGCGTGGGCGTACGTGGGTCTCAGAACAGCAAGAAGAGCGAAGGTACCAGGTAACATACCACACGTATCTAGCTAGCGGGGGGCGACTGTCATACTCACCGAGCGTTGAACGTGTAGATGGCTGAATAACACACAAAACGCAGCGTCTTCGTTCTGAAAATTTTGCCATTTTTCGATTGCGTCATGCTCACGTGAGAAGATGTACCAGGCCCTCCCCGCTTTACCGTACTAAGTAGCGACGGAAAGCTGGGCGTGGGACTGGGAACGAGGCTACATTGCTCACACATAGGACAAAAAACACTAATGTATCCCAGCTGCAGTCACACATAGATTGGTCAACTGCAAGGCTAACCTCATTCAGCACTGACTCATTACTCTCGCTGCCAGAAGGGATTGACTGGACTAGGATCTGCATTCCAGATTTTACGTTCCCTATGGTAGTCCCCCTAGAGGTGCTGGTGCATTTTGGTGTGTGTATGTGTGTGAATGCATGTGTGTGTGTGTGCGTGCGTGTGAGTGCACGTGTGTGTGTGTGTGTGTGTGTGTGTGTGATTGTGCATAACTGCATCCTATAAATGGTGACCTCCCTTACATAACATAATATTATTACTGGTTGGTCTCCTTAGTGGTTTCCTAGGCCACAGGCTACTTCATTAGTCACTCTACACCACGTTCTCTCACACAAAGAAGCCATGGTGAATACCTGTGTTGACTGATGCTCAGGAGGTCTTTGAGCAGAGAAATGACAAAGGTAAAGTCAAGCTCTCTACATTTGGCGTGTAGGTAGTGCCGAACAAAGGGTGGCAGAGAGATTGGATG
>OZ007509.1:13185861-13300788 GCA_963931865.1 Axinella damicornis | reverse complement strand
GAGAGATTGGATGTTCGAATTCAGAGGTGTGGTGGCCATCGATGTAGTCGTCAACTAGGAGGTGACGAACCAGCAGACTTACAAACTCCAGGGAGAGGGTGCTGTGCTGGGATGTCCCTGAGGAGGGAGGGAGGGAGGGAGGGAGGGAGGGAGGGAGGGAGGGAGGGAGGGAGGGAGGGAGGGAGGGAGGGAGGGAGGGAGGGAGGGAGGGAGGGAAGGAGGGAGGGAGGGAGGGAGGGAGGGAGGGAGGGAGGGAGGGAGGGAGGGAGGGAGGGAGGAGGGAAGGAGGGAGGGAGGGAGGGAGGGAGGGAGGGAGGGAGGGAGGGAGGGAGGGAGGGAGGGAGGGAGGGAGGGAAGGAGGGAGGGAGGGAGGGAGGGAAGGAGGGGAGGAGGTTGAGAAGGAGAGAGGTACGTAGGAGGAGGGAGGGAGGGAGGGAAGGAGGGAGAGAGGATAAAGGGAGGGGAAGGAGGGAGAGAGGAGAGAAAAAGGGTCGGAGAGAGGAGAGAGGGTGGGATGGGAACTGAGAGTTAATATGGTGAACTGGAAACTACCACTGTAGTTTTCTCAAATCTACCTTGCGGGTGCATGAGCTGGATACGAATGATGGGCTTAATGATGTATGAGATGATGTCACTGAGCAGGAAGCAGCCATTGGCAACCAGCAGGGCGACAAAAGTCACCAGGTTTGAGTGGATGCCAGGGTCCATCAGGATCTGCAGACATTCAAACACATGATAGACACACGATAGACACATGATAGACACACGATAAGTATGACAGTAAGTAAAATGTCACAATTTGCTTTGATGGTGGACTAGATTTTGAGATCGAGGAGACAAGTTAGACATAGCAGAGCCATAGGAAGCAATTTGGGTTGATCCGGTGGCAAGAGCTTGAACAACGTACCGTAGGTGCTCTAATTATGCTAATTTTGAGTCAAAATTCAATGTCTCAAACCGATAAAGTGTCACACTCCGGGGACTAATTTGCGCAATGCGATAATAACGGCAGCATGACAGCTAGCTCGAAACGCACACAGTACAGTTGAACGGCAAAGAGGACTCATCACATCATTGCCTGTGAACGGTGATGTATAATGACACAGTTGCGATATGGCTGGGACATCAGTGAAGGTACGAGAAAGCAACTCACTTATGTATTCTGTGCCCATGCATAATTAGAGCGCCGACGGTAGGTGTTCTTGAAGTACATATAAGCGCACAGATCTTTCTGGAGCAATCTTGGGACATGAGGTCTCGTTCCAATATCCTAGAATAAACTAGGAACGAGCTGACATACATGTAGAGCGGGTCAAGTTTGAGTCATATTGAAGGCTATATACAACATGTATATCGGCAACTGCCTCAAATGGTAGTTACGCCATGATAATTAAGAGTGTTTGTATGAGAAATAGACAGCCAACTTGGTCCTTCAAAATGCTTGTTTGCAACCTCAGGTTTCACTTACACAGACAAGAGACCAGGCACCAAAATGAATGCTCAAAGATATGCTTCACCTTTATCACAAATTGTGGCTCAAAAGATGACAAAACCATGCACATAATTATCTCATTCCGTGGTGCTGGAGGAACTACTGAAAAATGTCACTGGCTCTCAGGAGAGCAATGTCTCGGTCTGCAATACACTTCAAGTAGACTTTTTTTCTGGGAGGGGATTAGTAATCTCATTGCTGCAGTTTCCACTATACTGTCAAGATTGAATTTCAATTTTCGTAAGTATTTTCTTTCTAAATTGCAAGAAATTTGAAGGAAGAAAGAGGAAGGAGGAGTTTGGGCTGCATACATTGGTTTTGCCGGTGAGGTGGGTGAAACCAGTGTGGCAGGACTTCATGGTCGTGGGCAGGCAGAGGGCCCGGAAGGCTCCCATCAGCTCCGAGTTCACCAGGGTACCACACGCACAACACACCTCTGCACACACACGAGCCAGGTCACACAATGTGGGACTGTACAAGTGTATGTATGTGTGTGTGGTAAGAAGAACATTGTTGGAAGTTTATTTCAGAAAATATCACAAGGGGGGGGGGGGCAAAACAGAAAATTAGGGGGGGGGGGGGGGGGGGGGGGGGGGGATTCAGTGCACCATTTAGTGGGGTCTGGGTTTGAAATCTCTAAGGGGGGGGGGGGCAATGTCTTTAACTGTGCACAAAAATATGAATGGCCTACCAGTTGATGTTCTTCTGGCAGGCACTGGAGAAGACATCCGTGACAAAGATGAAGACGGTCTTCGGATAGGGGGGATAGCTGTTGTTCTGAATGTACGCACACATTTGAGGGATGCTGCAAGTACTGGGAAACAGAAGGCAGGAGTAGAGGGTGCGGGGGTGACCTTGGAGTGAGGCTAGGCTAACACAGTATATATGTACATGCCACACAAAGCCCGCGGAGTGAGGCTAAGTTAGCACTACAAGACAGTATATACTTATGTACAGAGCAATTTTTTCTGCACAGTATATATGCAACAAAAAGCCGGGGAATGAGACTATAGTCTTACCTTGGCTTTGTGAGGTTGACAAGCAGCATCGTCCTGTGCCAGGAATGGTCGGTCTTGGTGGGGGGGAAGGACTCGCTCAGCACTCCCGGAATCTGCCCAATCTTGTGGCAGTACTGCCCAAACGTCGTGCGATACGTTTTCTGCAGGTATATAGATTGCGATTGAGTTACAAAGTGACATTATTCTTTGTAGAGGTCTGTGTGGCTAGGTGTAGATGTATGTATGAAAAACTATTAGCTGGGGAATAGACACTTTCACTTTCATCTCCTAGCTGCTGGATCAGCCATCCTGTTTTTGGCATGTATAACTGAGTCATCCTAGCACCTGTCCAGTTGTATCACTGACGATGATTACTGACAGTCTTGTTCCCAGACCTTTCATCCAGTGTGTACACGTGTTGCTCTGCTCCGCGCTGGGGTTGGTTGGGTCTGGGACCAAGACTAGACTGGAAGCGATACACTCACTGTCTGAGAATGAGACTACTCTCTGGCCAGTATTTTTCGTCAGCGCGTGCAGGGGGAGGAGCCTGGGAACGAGGCTAGTCCGACATAGTGGTCTCACCAGTGACTAGGGTTATGCAATAGCGGGTACACAGGGATGCACAAAGTGTGGACATTTCTGTGTAAGGTATAGACCTGGGAATAAGGCTTGTACTTTCGTTACCATGCAAAGAGTAGCTCATGTGGGTGCAGCTACATGGTTTGAGCAAGAGTGCATGACGACATCACAGTGATATTGTCATGTGCTCTTGGTCTGAGCTATGCTGTACATTTATCTACCAGTGTTCTCACCAGAAATTTGTTTAAGAGGGGCACATAATGAGATTCATGCTGGTCAGTAACCCATGTATTGCAAGTGGCTACTAAAAGGTCATCATGCAATGTGCAGAGGCTGGCAAAGGGCACATTGTGCTTTTAGACCAGACCACAAAGGGCACACATTAGAAGCCCAAAGGGAACAGTGCCCTTTGGTAGAGCCTAGCAAGAACACTGTTATCTACAGGAACAGGGACTGGAGAAACCCAGGATGCCCCATGCTGGAATATATGAAGGGACTGAGCACAGGTGGTCCTCCCTGAGCACAGGTGGTCCTCCCTGAGCACAGGTGGTCCTCCCTGAGCACAGGTGGTCCTCCCTGAGCACAGGTGGTCCTCCCTGAGCACAGGTGGTCCTCCCTGAGCACAGGTGGTCCTCCCTGAGCACAGGTGGTCCTCCCTGTGCACAGGTGGTCCTCCCTGAGCACAGGTGGTCCTCCCTGTGCACACTGCAAGCTGGGAGGTGGTGAGAGACTGGGCACTATTACAGATGCATCCAATTCCACCTACCTGGAGGTAGGTACAGTTGGTATAGAGCCTGTGTAGAAAGACAAACACTGCCTTCTGGGAGGTGTTGAGTTCTGTTGGCCTGTGCAGATAATCCAGAACGTGACAGAGCCTGAGTGGGTGCAAATGTGTGTGTGTGTGTGTGTGTGTGTGTGTGTGTGTGTGTGTGTGTGTGTGTGTGTGTGTGTGTGTGTGTGTGTGTGTGTATGTGTGTGTGTGCATATATGAAGGAGTTGTCTGAATGTAGCCCTCAATCATGCAGGTATGATCAATGCGTTAACGTTGTTATGATGTAGACTCATATCCTTGGTCAAGCACCAATGCCTGACAGACTCCTTATGTTGCTAACTCAAAAACATGACCTTACTCCTCAAACACGACCTTACCCCTCAAACAATACCTTAAGTTACCCCTCAAACAATACCTAAATTACCCCTGAAACACCACCTTATATAACCCTCAAGTACAACCTTACCCCTCAAACACGACGGCAGTGTCCTGCTGGGAGAGAATGAGGCAGGAAAAGTACTTCTGCAGGAGGGAAACCACTGGAAGGCAGAGGTCAGCTGGGAGAGGGGGAAGGGGTCGGTGGGCTTCAAAAGTCTCCTTCTCATCTCTCTGCTCGCTTGGATGATCACAGGCAATGATGTCGACCAGCAGCTCCAAAATCTGTTGAACGCCACCTGAAACTTCCAGTAGCTCACACACAAATACCAGTTGTGCGCACGCAGGATAGTGGACTCCGGTACTGCTCCCTCCACTTCGCCTCTTGAGAGAGCTTCGAAGAATTTTCTCGCAAGCTGTTGCGATAATTCTTTGCTCAAAGGAAGGCAGGGCTCGGAACTGTTGCATGATATCCTGAAATTTGGAATCTGGAAGGAAGGGGGTCGAAATTCCCGAGAGTAGCCTGAAGTAGTGCTCAACGTCTACCGTAATTTTCTTCACGATTCTCTCGACTCTGTTTCTGGTCTTTCCTACACCACAGAGCACAACAGCACGTTCGTTAAGCTCTTGTTTTGTAAGATGTGAGTCACTGATCGGAAAGTAGGTTGCGTAAAGCAAGTGCCTCGAGGCTCGCTTGTTGATGGTGACGTCAACGCTATGGTCTTCTTCCATGAACAGGGAGTTGGTGGGTGGGAAGGAGAGGGAGAAATTGAAGGGGTCTGATTTGGATGGTGCGAGTGGTGATGAAGCAGTGTCATGAGGTGGGGAGTTGAAATTCAGCGGTGACACCATCAACTGGGAAGACTCGTGGCTGTCTGATGCCAGAAGGCTCTCCAACTTGTGCTTCCTCTCCAGCTGTAGGGCCGTGTTCTCATCAACGTTGGTCGGCTCTGGCTGGTACAGTTGCAGTGTTGAACCAGAGTCGGTACCCGAAATAAAATTCAGAGCTGAAGAGAACGTGTCCTGCTGTCCCCCAAATCCAAATCCGGACAAGCTTCCAGGGGAAGGCGGACTAGAGGTGCCTCCGAGCGTTGACTGGCTCCCACCCAGTGAACTACCATTATCAAGACGAGGCTTTTTTAGGGCTGGGTAAGAAATGGTGAGGCTTAGGGGCTTGTGCATGGGTCCGACTGTCAACTGGGAATCCCTAGCGAAAGGGAGGAGAGGGATGATCGGTGACTTGATTTCTCCTCGGGCAATGAGGGTGGAGAGGTAGTTGGTGTAGGAGAAGACGTTGAGGCGGATGAGCTCAGAGAAAAGGATAACCAGCCGAAAGAATGCGTCTGTGCCCTTCAGAGGAGTAGCGAGGTCATCTGGTACACGTGTGTGTGTGTGTTGGGAGAGGGCAGGGAAGGGGATTAATGAATAACAGTGCAGCTCTCAACTCAAGCACATACACATAGTTAACTGTTCAGCATGCATGGTACGTAGCTCCATGCAACAATCTGAGTAAGTTTGCAGGCAGCAGTGAGAGGTTGCTGAGAATGACTACAAAAACGCAGACAGTGCAGCTCTCAACTCAAGCACATACACATAGTTAACTGTTCAGCATGCATGGTACGTAGCTCCGTGCAACAATCTGAGTACGCTCTGCAGGCAGCAGTGATGTTGCTGAGAATGACTACAAAAACGCAGACAGTGCAGCTCTCAATTCAAGCACACATGTAACTGTTCAGCATGCATGGTACATAGCTCCGTGCAACAATCTGAGTACGCTCTGCAGGCAGCAGTGAGGTTGCTGAGAATGACTACAAAAACGCAAACAGTGCAGCTCAGCACATGCCAGTCATGGCTTACCTTGCACCTTAACAGACAATACACTTACATGTACACAGACAGGCCACACACAACAATGGCCAGCATGGACACACAGAATAAGTGCCACCTACAAACACCACACCTAACAGTCATGCAACCCATACCACTGGGAGCACACAACAATGGTCAGCAACCCATACCACTGGGAGCACACAACAATGGCCAGCAACCCGTACCACTGGGAGCACACAACAATGGCCAGCAACCCATACCACTTGGGAGCACACAACAATGGTCAGCATGCACATGCAACCCATACCACTGGGAGCACACAACAATGGCCAGCATGCACACACAGAATAAGTGCCACCTACAAACCCCACACCTAACAGTCATGCAACCCATACCACTGGGAGCACACAACAATGGTCAGCAACCCATACCACTGGGAGCATATCTACTTTGCATCACTCAACTCGTCAGTAAACTCAACTGAAACTGCAATGTGTTGTCAACATTACTTAAACCACTAGCTCAGAAATACGTAGGCCACAGTTTGCACTGACTATACCAAAAGTCCACAACACAAATTTTGACCAAACGACAATTACCAGGGAGTGGTGCCCTTGTGTCCAGGAACTTGAACAGCATGGATTGGAATGGGAAGTCAGGGACATAGCCTAACTGAGGCATGGAGACCTCCTCCCAGCTGTCGTCCATAGCATCAAGGTTGTAGTCATCCCGCCACCCTTCACCCTGTGTGTACATGTGTGTGTGTGTGCGTTTACATATGCTTCCATGTTTTTGCATTGCATTCCTAGTCATACATATATATTGATGTGCCCCTGAAGAAGACTACAGCATTGCAGTCGATACATTGCCAGTTTGATGACACGAGATTCTGAAGAAACCTTATAATCATGTTTCAATACCAAAGTGACTAATCAACTCTGATTGGTAAGTCAAGTATTGTACACACAGGTAAGCAGACAGTTATGTTACCTTCAGTATCTCAGTCTGCCTCTGGAGCAGCAGCCTGGCGGCCATGAGGGGCCTGTGCTCCCCAGCTCTGTGAGGAGTGACTGCCCACTGGCACAGCAGCATCACCAGCATATCATCACCCAGTGGAACCTTCAGACAGAGAGTGGATACAGTCAAGAATGTACATAATCAGTATTTTCCCTAAAGGGGGGTACCGGGGTGTTACCCCCCCCCCCCCCCCCCCCCCCCCCCCCCCCCTCCCCCCTCCCCCACCAGGGTGGGTGGGCATTTGTTGCTACAGACACTGTAATGCCCATAAGGCAGGCTGACATGCGCACGTAACGCATCTGAGTATGTGCAGTAGTATCACTGGATATACGCTGCCATTTCCGTAATACATGAGTTCCATCTTGTGAGCATCTGCGCTACTTGCGATTGCCATAGTGCCACGGGTTGCCATAGTGCCACGGATTGCCATAGTGCCACTGGTTGCAATACTACCCTCTAAAGTTGCTTTCGATTAGTTTAACAAGGGATTGATCACTTTACAATACGTGCTACTCCCCCTTTCAAATATTGTTCCCCTTCAATCTCTAACTCCATTTATAAGCTGCACGACCTGAGCAACAAAACGTTTATGCGGTCTGGTTTAAGGTAGTAAACATGGGTACCGCGATCTCCGAAACCAAGTTGATGGATAAATGGGCACCATCAAAGCGTACACAAGTTTCAGCAATACTTTGCATCAAACTGCTCCCTCTGCTTGAAAATGCCCTAAAACTCAATTTTAAGGCCCTCTACGAAACTGAAAATTTGGACCCTCTCCAAGGCCCCACCCACACTCTGACCCCATCATCAATACACACACAAAACAGGCCCCAAAACTACGGATGGATTTACCACCTGCTCTCCTCACTTGCAGGCTACAGCCCAAAACTCACTGCCACCCTCAAAAACAGAGGTTTGGCTACCCTAGGCTTTCAAAAAAAATTCCACGCACACCAACTAAAACCGACTCAAGCCAAGGCCAGTTTCCGAAAGGTCAACCTACCCCCTGCAAAACTAGGGATGCTTTTCCACGTTCACCTCTCGGTTACAGAGTTTTGGCCACACATCTACTCCCTCTCACCAGCCCAGTCCAGCTACCAAACCAGCCAAATTCGCCCTAACACGAAAATGGGCGGGGCCTGTAATGCCGAAAGGTCAACTCTCTAGAGTACCTTGGCCAGGGAGCTGTCGGAGGCTGTTCACTTTCCAGGCTGTTCTTCGGCCACTTCAGCAGACCCACAAACATTCCTGCTCACTCCACCTAGCTATTCACACTCAGATAGCCCATCGCTACATTCAATAAGCCAGAATAGCTCTTTACTTAAAAAAAAAGAAAAAAAAAAAAAAAGAGTGTTCAAACAAATCTTCAAGGTACCGCACGGCCACATCAGAGTACCGATTTGAAACTCGAAAGGGCCGCTAGCCGCATCAAAGAGAGAAGCCCCCCTTGTTTATTCCGGTTGCCGCCATGGGAAAACGTAAACAGATGAATAACTCTAAATAACCGTATGCGAGTGACGTCATCTCATTAATTATTCATGAGTAAAATTGCGCGATTTCGCCGATGCCGTGCTTCCTACCTTAACTGCTCACATGTGTACTGACCTCTGCAGTTTTCTGTAGGGCTGCGAGGCGACAGTAGAGGGTGGTGAGGGGGTTGTGGGTGCGGCAACTGTAGAACGGTTGGTTGTCCAGCACATCCAGGGTCTTCAGAATCTTCTGGATGTTCGAGCCTTCAAAATAACAGACAGACAGACAGCCAGATAGAAATACCGTTAAACGCAGACAGATTGGGAATTAAAGTGAATAGGGACTAACGCTGGGGAATATCAAGTGTAGACTCTCTGGTTGGGCATCAGTACAACAGTTAGTCCCTCCCCCTCCCCCTCCCCCTTCCCCCCTCCCCCCTCCCTCCCCCCTCCCTCCCCTCCGTTCCCCCCCTTCCATTCTCTCCCACTTATCCTTCCTCTTATTGTACAAGTGAGGGGGATGACAAACCTTCTGATGTTGTTTGCAGATCAGCAACAGTCATGGAGGACCATCCACACTCAGAGGCCTTGCTCCTCTGCTGTATCTCCTGCTCTGCTGACACAAGGACAGTGAGAAGCTACCGTGGTGTGTGTGTGTGCATGTGGTGTGTGAGTGTGTGCGTGTGTGCATGTGGTGTGTGAGTGTGTGCGTGTGTGCATGTGGTGTGTGAGTGTGTGTGTGTGTGTGGTGTGTGAGGTACTGTTGATCTAGATGCTAATCTGGAGAAATCGCCCAATACCTCACACACACCATTTCGGGACAGAAGACTGCAGAAGACTGCACTGGTTTTGTTTACACGGGGGGGGGGGGGGGGGGGGGGGAGGAGTTGCCTGTTCCAATGCTCTCCTCTCAAAGGTTGACAGGCTATAACAAGTGTCAACACTACTACTACTACTACTAACATGGACCCTACTGAAATCTACCGGAGCACCTGAACAGGTCTGGTTCTATCGCTGAATTCAGTTGTAACTCATCACAGATACTTGTACATGGAGTTCAAAAGATTTGGACCCATACGTACCTCAACTTGTTTGCTGTCTACCATAGGTACACGTATAGAGCGACCAATTACCTTCCTCTGTAAGTCTTGTCTGAGGGGCACCATGGGTAAGTCAGGTAGCCCTACTGGTAGCAGGTCGAGGGGTGAATTGCCCCTGCTACCATCCCTAGAACTCATACCCCTCCCGGCAACCCGGGTGTGCACAAACGCCGTCGGGCATTTGATTGCAGCTGTTTGTATGATGCAGCTGAGCTGCAACATCACCCCAGAGTGATGGGCACACCAGCCAAGGTGGGCGGGCCGATGTGAGATGTTGGCCTTGCTTTCATTAATGCTAGGGTCTTCCTCATCACCAGGAACAATAGAAGTGGACTGCTTTTTCTCTCTTGAAGTGCTCACTGATTCCGAGGCCTGCTTACGTTCTCTGGATCTTCCCGGAGACTGGCTGGAACATGGACTCTTGGCGTCCATTTTTTCTTGTTTAATCGAAGTGTCTTCTTTTTCCAACTTCACAGGATGATTGAAAACGGAATCCTTGTCATCTTCTTCACCTGTCTCCATAGTTTCTGGGATGCTTGACTCTGTGGGTTTAACAGCTGTTCCAATGGTCGGGGGTACTTGGAGTTTCTTCAGCTTCTGGTCAAGATCGAACAGAATGGCAAGCCGCTGGCAGCAGTAGTTTACGAGCGGTTTCGCCAGTGAGATACAGCTCCCAATGTCCAGGAGGTGCTGTGGACAAGAGAGAACAGACACAACAGTAATGTTTAATCAGACGCACAAGTGGTCCACAGTCAGCAGACACACAAGTGGTCCACAGTACACAACTGGACCAGGCCCCAGGTCGTTCTACGTCCGGTTCTTAAGCTACATGTCTTCAACAAGAAGTTTTAGCTTTGTCTGTTTACACAATGATCAAAGACGCTGGAGGTGGGGAATGACTTGGGAAAGGACTAAGTAACTTAAATCAACTTGACTTGGGATAGCTGGTAGCCTCGTTCCCAGGCCTTCTACACCTCCAATTTTGATCGTACACCTCCAGCTCATCATACTGTGGAGCTACTTAGTACCCTGAGCACAAGAGGAAGGTACAAGTATAGTGCTCTTGTGGACCCTGAGCACAAGAGGAAGCTATACTATAGTGCTCTTGTGGAGATACTTACATACGTATACCCTGAGCACAAGAGGAAGGTACAACTATAGTACTCTTGTGGAGCTACTTACCCTGAGCACAAGAGGAAGATATAACTGCAGTGCCTTTGTGTCATTTGCTTTGATGTGCTCAACCCTCTCCACCAACCACCTCAAGAATTCATGGCAGTCCAGAAGACTCTCCTGGTATAAAATCAATTATGCACATGAAGATGTCAGTAGATAGATAGATAGATAGATAGATAGATAGATAGATAGATATTAAGAGCAAGGAAAGAATAGAACCACGTAAGGCAGTATGGGTGGGTACGTGGAAACAATAGCCTCGTTCCCAGGCCCCAGCTTTTCGTCACTTGAAGTACGAAAAGTGGGGAGAGCCTGGTATCTTTTCTCACATGAGCATGACATAATTAGCCTTAAATAAGTAATTCAACCCTTTTGCTGGGCCAGGGGGTTGATTATATGTGATTTTATTGGCCCCAATAGCTTGAATAATTAATCTAGGTGCAATCGCTTTTGTTACCCACCCTGATTGTTATTCGTAGTGCTACAGTGGTGGTAGGTATGAGATGTATAGCTGACCCAGGAGGTGGATTTTATTACAGCTCCAGATATCGATCTCAAGTTGTAGTTGGAAAACACTAAAATTTACCGCCTGCTTAGGCATGACACGATGATTTCATTATCTGGCAGTGTGATTCCTGAATCCTGCCATGGGTCGAGGTCCATGACGCTCCTTACATGATATACAATGATGTAATCATGGTAGTTAACTTATCTGATGAATGACATCATTGACATTGTAGATCAGAGATGAAATGGGCTCAGAGAGAAGGAGAGCTTCTTGTGTGACTTCATCTGTGCCAGCTACATGTATATCCTGCAGGATGTGACCAAATGCGTGTAGCTGCTTGTTGGTTGCACTTTGTTGGACTATAAGCTTGGCAGATAGTTGTTCAGCACATTTGTCCAATCTCTGCATCAGAGAGCATTTCGAACAGCGCCGCAAGGGATGTGTCATTGGCTCAACTGTCGTCTTGCGGTGCATACATGCCATGCATGAATCCAGGCGAGGAACAGCAATGAGTGTTGGATCGAGGATTTGGTTGTGGTTGTCTTGTGCATCTGAATCACTGAAGTCTTCTGCGATAGAACTGTGTTTTGCCTTTGAAAGGTACCGTCTTTGATTAAACTCACGGACTTCCACATTCTCAAAACGATATGAGTTGTTGCCATGTAGGGTACCAATATCTTCTTCCCACAGTTTTGTTCCGGGTTCTTTGAGTTTCTAACTGAAGTTGTCACTGCACAGTACTTATCTGCTGTCCGGTTAATCTGCTACTTTCCCGCCTGGTCTGAAGTTGTTGCTGACGCTGTTCTTGGCTTTGTTGCAGACTCCTTACTCACTCGCCTAGATTATATGGCTTGCTCACGCTGTTCACGGCTTTTTGTTGCCTCCTCAATCGATCACTCACATAGATTCTAAGGCTTGCTCACGCTGTTCACAGCTTTGTTGTTGTCTCCTCAAACGATCTCTTACTCGCCTAGACTCAATTTTTTGCTTGTGGCTTCTTCTCGGTCTTTCAGTTTACCTCAGCTAGTATTTCCTGTAGTTTTAGGCATCTCTTTTGGCTCAGAAACGCCGCAGGTAACATTATTTTGAGTCTTGATTTCTGCGCTTGTTCACCAAGACGCATGCACGATAGTATACTCACACATGTGCATTCCAAACGAGACGTATGAATGTACAAGTACCACGTAGCTACGCCTCCAGCACTGTCTCGAAGTGCCGAGACAAAAATGTTCAGAATGAAAAAGCAAAGCTTCGGGTATTGTTCAACCAACTACAAGTTCAACGCTTGGTGTGTATGACAGTCGTCCCCACTAGCTAGATACGTACATGTGGTAAGTTACCTGGTACCTATGCCATTCTTGAGACCCAGGGCGCTCACGTTCAATTAAGTTCTTTCTACCACCATTCTATCCTTAATGTCACGCATGTGAGAAAAGATACCAGGCCTTTCACGTTCTTAGTGCAACAGAAAATGGCGCAGACCTAGGAATGAGGCTAGGGATTAGCATGAGGTGTCATGCAAAACTATCATCATGTACCACAGTGTGATATCATGTTATGCGACCCCCAGTCAAATCCACTGTCAAGTTAATCTACATACGATGTGTAGGAGTATGGCTTCTGCTCTGTGCAACCGTATGAGGTACATGTATATACATACTCGTAGCAGCTAGCCAATACAGTGATCATTGTTTAGCTCAGGAAAGGACGGGGAGCACCCTGGAACCCATCTTTGGGAAATCGCTACCCCTAGCACCAAAGAATGGTCTTACCTCATACAGCCAGCTTGAGAGATGCACCATGTACTGCCAGCGGTTGACCTCAGCAAGGCTCTCCTCGGTCGGGGTTTGGGGTGCATTTCCAATGGAGGGAGTTCTGCTGGCAGAGTGACTCTCATGTCGGGAAAATACACTCTCATTGCAAATTCGCCAGACACACTCTTGCATGTACTTGGTGAGAGACGCTGTCCAATCTGTGAGGTGTGTATGTGTGTGTGTGTGTGTGTGTGGGGGGGGGGGGGGGGGGGGGGGGGTGCAAGTGACTGGTACATGTGACTTGCAATTGTATTTGTATGTGCTGTGGTAAACACCACCTACCCCTTCCTACACACACACACACACACACACACACGCACACAGGGTTTATTTCAGAAAATATCGCAAGGGGTTAGCAAAACAGAAAGTTTTTTTTTTTGGGGGGGGGGGGGGGGGGGGGGGGGAGGCGATTGAGGCGATAGTGATTGAAGTAAGTATTCCGTACACTAGTACATTGCACTGAGGTCCAACACATGGTGTGAGGGGTAAGTATTCCGTACACTAGTACATTGCACTGAGGTCCAACACATGGTGTGAGGGGTAAGCATTCCGTACACTAGTACATTGCACTGAGGTCCAACACATGGTGTGAGGGGTAAGTATTCCGTACACTAGTACATTGCACTGAGGTCCAACACATGGTATGAGGGGTAAGCATTCCGTACACTAGTACATTGCACTGAGGTCCAACACATGGTGTGAGGGGTAAGCATTCCGTACACTAGTACATTGCACTGAGGTCCAACACATGGTGTGAGGGGTAAGTATTCCGTACACTAGTACATTGCACTGAGGTCCAACACATGGTGTGAGGGGTAAGTATTCCGTACACTAGTACATTGCACTGAGGTCCAACACATGGTGTGAGGGGTAAGTATTTCGTACACTAGTACACTACGTTGTGGTCATACTGTACTTCAAAGCCTAAAGAGGACTGCTCTATGGCTTGAGGACTCGGTCCCAGACCCAACCAACCCCAGCACGGTACACGCGCTGGGGATAAATGGTCTGGGAATGAGACTAGGACTTGTGGACTTTCAGCACTGAATTGGAATGTAGACTGTGCAGTCCCCAACATATTGCATTGAGATAGGTCAAGCAAAGACTTGATGATTAGCTAGCTACAAGTTCACCGATCGCGATTGGACGGCTGCTCACTGTGTTGAAGTCACTGACTCGTAGACGTAGCTACCTCTGCTCTTCAATGGCTACAGTCATGGGAGCTACTGCATAGCGAAAGAAGACAGCGAGAGTGCTTTCATCTGCTCGTGCCACATGTATACATGATCACCATGTAGCTACTGTCCAATCTTGTGCTGCAATTCTACAGCCTGAGGTTGAGTTACATTCGAATGATATTGTTATGAACTCTTGGTGAAATGCATGCTGCATATGCATGCACTCGCTCAGGCTCACTCCACAATGTTATACATTCCGCTAGTTATTGTTGCAAACTATCCAGCAAGTGTCATTCACCATACATTAGTAGTCTCGCCGCCCTCCCCTCCGCGCGCCGCGAACGTCTGGCCGGCCCGCGAGACCAGGAAGTCAGTAACACGGAATATCCGTTATGAATGAATAAACATCCACGCCACGCCCACGGCTAAAGGTCATAGTTCGTGAATTCGAGCAGTTCGAGAATCGTTCAAGAAATGTCGGACACTCAGCAGCAGCAGCAGCACGAGCAGCAGCACGTCCAGCAGATCAGCCAAAAGGCTGACACAAAATCGACGAAAGCTGCCGTCAAGAGCAAGTCAACGGTTAAAACAACTTCGAAGTCGATGCCGAAGAAAGCGGATGCAGTGCTAGCACCGGACGAAATTGGTCGCATGATTGACCTCGGGCTTGGGAGAGGGATAGACGCTACGAACCCTTCCCCGTGGGAAAACAAGAGCTCCTTTCAAGTTCGGAACTGTACCTCCATAAATACAATCGGCACAGAGGAAGGGGGCTCCCTTCAGAGCTATGAGAGGGAGGTATCGAGCGTGCACACTCAGCAAACTGATCTGAAAGCCTCTGTAGCAGTTCCTCAGGCCCCAGTAAACATCGGGATAGATGCTGAACAGTCTAGGAGCTTCAGCACCACAAGGAAGGCAGTCGGGAAGAAGGTGATCAACAGGACCATTTCTTTCAGAGCTGACTTCAACGACTTGCCTCAAACCCGCACTGATGACCCCAATGAGGCCAAACTTGCATCTGCTGAAAACCTGGGAGCTGTTGTCTACAGGGACGAAGAACGAGAAAGGAGTTCTGCAGATGCCCAGAACAATCTGACCTTTGAAGAGAGGCTTAGCAAATGGATAATTGAGCGCATCCTTCAGCGAGAGAGCTTGAACAGATTAAAGCTTGAAGACGAAGGAAAGCCTGCACCTCCCAGCAAACTTCATCTGAAGGGTGAAAGTCCCGTCTCTGACCTTGCAAATTTCCTTCAAAACTCCTCAAAAGAAGAACGACGGGAGATCGTAACAGACTGTTCAGATTTTGTCCACCACTTCCGCATTACACACTATGTCAATGCAATCGAACTAGGAGCAGCACAGTATCGAGTTCTTAGTGAAACTGAATATTACGATCGTGTTGGTCTCACAGGAAAACTGGGGATCGAAGCAATGGCAAATTTTGTTCTTACTGAAACTGTATCTCGGAGAAGAACACAGAAGGCATCTGATGTCAGGCAGATTGGTGTAATTGGGGGAAGTGATGGTCGGGTACATCGAGGGTCGTACGATGAGGCAGTGGTGGGAATTCAGATCCAACCAATCAATAGCCTGCTACGACTCCGGTACCTTCAGCTGGCGATGCGTAAGGCACTGCTGGACTACATCAAACTCCAGGGGGACACCAGTGGTAAGCCAGTACCAGACACCTACATGTAAATACTTTATGAAACCACTCAAGTGCTAATTGGTCCAGGCAGGAGCACATGAGCCGCCGAAGGAGCGTCGAACTAGTATAGACATGTTGTAATCTCTCACGCTTTACGGTCATACATTTGTACCTTATAGGGAAGGCCTTTGCTGTACTGCACAAACGCCAATTTGTTTTTCACACTTTTACATAATGGCCTCTTGCCGTATAAGGCAAAATTTGGGGACGTGTGAAGGACTGCTACTTCGGCTAGGGCGCGCATGCTGAGTTCGACGCTCCTTCGGCGGCTCATGCGCTCCTGGGAGACTCAATCAGCACTTCAGAGGTCTGTTGAAGAGGCAGGCTTCTGCTCACATAGTACAAGCTAGGACTCACTCGAGCATTCTCTAAAACCACTGGTGTCATATCAGGAGCAACATACACAGGGGCATCCCTGTCTAGATTTGTGGTCTATTTCCCTGGCCTGTTGAAAGTGAATACATGCAGACTAGAGTCACTAGACTGGGAAATTCATGCTACTATAATAGAAAGTCTGTCCGAGTTGAGGCTCAGGCTCTCCCTCTCTATTCTGATGTTGCAAGTGGTAATCATTATCTCCCTCAGCTGGGCCCTATCTAGTTGCTTGCGGCGATGACAAGATCTTCTGGAGTGTGAACAGGGATGACAACTTTGCTATTGAAGCCACGCGAAAGGTCGAGAATGCATCGCTTTTCTATGTGATTCCAAATGACGATGGTGATCACCCTTATGAGTTCATTATCGGTTACTACGGAGACCGCCCAAGCCAACCTGTAACACCCTTCTCTGTCTCTCCATTGGGGAAGACACAATTGGAACCAGTAGCCCGCTACTTGAGCGCCCCAGTCAACATCGTTGGTCAAAACCCTGGGCCACTCCACCTGCAGTACGAAGTGCAAGAAAAGCGCTCGAGACTGACTCTACTGAGTCGTCTTGTGAAAGGGTACAGTCCTGTTGATACAAGAGCGTGGGTCAGCGGAAGAGACCTGTTCTTCATCAACTGTGCACGCAGGACATGGAAGAAGGATGGTTACGTCTGTGTCAAGCTGATCACAGGTCGGGGACAGCAACCAAGGCTCATTACCGCATGTGTATCATCAGTGAAGAGCAACAACGACCGCAACCTGTGGATGCTGTTTCGCTTGCTGCCAGCATCCTACCGCGACAATGCACCACAGCATGGTGATTTACATGGAATGGAAGAGGAAATTACAGAGGAAGAAGAAGACTTTGAGATCGCTTTTGGGTCAGATACGCCCGAAGAGAAACCCCGATCCCGACTGGCCATACCAAAGCCAGGAAGAAGCCGCCCTCATCCTCCTAGGACAGAAGACAGTATCGGTGGACGGAGGCATCTCGACACAAGCGGAGGGACCATTCCTCCAACAGGTAGAGGAATTGATCTCCCAGAACTGAGTCACTCTCCAACTTCCGACCCAACCCGAGTGAGGTTTGCTACCACAACTCCACTCTGAAAGGGTTACTGGGGTGAATAGCGCATTGCTGCTGAGTGTATTTACATAGATTATGTACTACGGCACATGTACATGTACTTGTCTGCTTTTTTTTCTGTTTCAAAAACCCTCAGGACAGCAATGTATCCCACTTCAATGTTTGCTTTTATGCAGTTTTTTTTCACTATGTACATGTTCTTATTATCATGGCATCACTTATGGTTTACTCAGAGGCAAGAGTTTGACATTCCTTGATCAGCTGAAGATATCCGGGTAAATGATACCCAGGCCTTCTACACCTCCAGTTTTTGATTGCCTAGTTTTACTAGGTAGATGAAGGGCTCAGCAGAAAAGGGGGATTTTATGCATTACAATCAGTCCTAAAAGTCAAAGGTCAACTTACATCGAATATCAGTGTTGAATTTCCTCCCTCCATCTTTGCCTTTATTACACAATTATGCATCGTGCCTTGTGCCACATAGGTATATACTTGTACCCAGGCCCACGTGTGGAACGCGGAAGAGGGCCTGGTGACACTTGACAAAATTCCCGTATGTGCTAAGTGATTACATTCCTTACTTGGATGCAGGTACATGTAGCTGTTGGTGATGGCTAAGTAGAAAGTCCTTGCCAAGGAGCGACCAGAGGTGAATCTTGAAGGCTAGAACAGCAAATGGCTACACATTTCATGCGGTAAAGAATGCAATTACCACGCAGTACTCGGCAATGGACGAACATGGTTTGCCTACCCGAATCAAGACTGTTACCTGACCTCAGCACATACGGGAATTTTGCCAGGTGTCACCAGGCCCACTTCTGCGTGTGGGCCTGGGAACGAGGCTAATATACATGTGGCCTGCATGGTCAAGCGCTTGTGAGTCTGTAAAGATCTCGACTATATATACGCTCACAGTTTGACTCGTACATCAGGAGTATTGATCCCTCATTCATAGCTTTTATTTGTGCTAATGTGCTCAACAAAACACATTTGAAACACCCCCGTACCCACTGAGCCTTTCAAAGCACATCGCGCCAATTGTGGCATAGAGCAGGTACATGTATATATATCAGCTGCAATGGTATACGTAGCTTTTCATACGGGTGGAGCTTGCTTGATGGGAATTAGAATTATCGAAGTACATGTACATGTAGGGATACAATACTACAAGCTAAGTTGAGAAATGTGCTGAAGCATGCCATGGCATGCGTGTTCTATTGCATCACAACACATGTATATATGCAACTATCATGGGCTCCTAAATAACCCAGCCCTTGGGTTCAGCCCCTGCAACTCTCAATCTACATGTAGGCAGTACGCTTTTGGTCTGCAATCCTTTCAACAAAAGTCAGTGCACTCTAAATAGAATAGTCCTTGCGCTATGTGTACCAGTACAGAACTTGTACATGCCTTCTTTGTTATTAATCCTTTTGTTGGGGGGGGGGGGGGGGGGGGGGGGGGTGAAGGAGCTTCACCCCCAATTTTAACCCCAATTTGGTGAGATTCTAAAAGGGGCACTGGTTACAGTGCAGCTGAACTATGTTAACGGCTATACTATAAACTCTCCTACTGTACATTGTTAAGTAACCTGGGAATGAGGTTAGTGAATTGTCAATAGCCTTGTACCCATCTTAGTAGACTGGATATTTGGACACATGTAGACGATCTGAATATCAAGAATATACAGTAGCACAATCCGTGCATCCATCGAACGTTGCTGCAAACAGCACACGGGGTACGTGCTCTACTGGGTGGGTGCTTCTTGTTATAGGAGTAGTGGCAGCGTGCTGGCGTCTGTGCACGGTGTGGCTTCTATAGTGGTACTGTATGAGCTGCAATAATAATATTATAGCACATTCGTGTGGGGTGTAGCCAAGTTTTGGAGGGATAAAACTGACTTGTGTTATACAATGTATTCCAGAAGCCATTAGACAATGCCAAGTGTTGAAGCCCCAACTCCATATTGTTGTGGGGTTCAATTTGCTTCCTGTGTGGCTTGGACACCTCGCTGGGCTGGGCTCCGTAAGCAAGGCAGCATGCAGGGCTTACCACATGCTGCCAAAAAGACCCACATTTCAACGTACAAGCGAAAATAAAGGACTAAAATGTGAACTGGAGCTTTTCCAGTACGTCATTTGGACCCAAACACGGACAGCACTTTCCCGTGCTTGTTCTGGTGGCTCCTTGACTACAGGGTTGGTTTAGATGGCAGCACGCATGTGAACTGTAACTAACATTTATAAACCTGTATACCCACAATCCTATCGGTCTATACAACATGTACTCTAGTCAGGGTCAGGAACAGAGCTAGAGCTGCCAGTGACAATGTGAATGGTGGGTCTTGTCTACATATGTATGTACACAGAGAGTGGTACCTGCCCAAGACATGGGATTTTATACTGCATGTACACAGTTACATGTAATGTGTAGATTCATAGTTTCAACTAATAACTGAAATCTGATTGATTACACTGACCAGACGGGGGGGGGGGGGGGGGGGGGGGGGAAGCTGAGTCAGCAACAACCATGCAGCAAGACATCTCATTAGCCTTGTTCCGCAGGCCTTGTACACCTCCAGTTTTTGCAGTACGACAGCATGTGATGGATTCCTCTGCTGCACATGCGTATTGTGGACTACACACTATTCCGAGGGGCAACCACACTCCCATTGTAGGTATTGCAGCTCATTCCAATCCCAATGTCACGCAAGGACCATGCTCAGTTGAGCGAGTCAGCAATGGCAGCCAAAGGGAAGACAAGAAATTGTTACAGCGCTCACAACTTAGCCAGCATGGTGACTAAGCGTGAGTGAATGACAGTGATCATGGCCGGGTGGTCAGAATCTTCGTGTGCCTTTCCTAAGAGCTGTGCTGCAAACAGAAGTTGAACAGAGCACTCAAGCAATGGCAGCCGACGGTGAGACAAAAGCTCTCATATCTCTACCACCAAGGTGAGTTTCAGCACCAACGTTTTACATTCAGGTCACCGCATAATAGCGATCATGGACGTGTAGTCAGAATCTTTGTTGGCCAATCCTAACTACTCAAACTGATTATTTACGCGGCACAATTTTCCCATACCAGGAGTCTAATTACGCCATTGTCTGATCAGTGCAAAATGTTGTCGCATGATGGATATTGAGCACTGATGTGTAGCACAGGAGTCTCACATACTGTGAGCCTATACGTTGCTCTCGTGATCACACTGTCAAGCTATATACAGGTTGTTCAAGCATAGCCTCGTTCCCAGGCCCCGCCCAGCTTTCGTGCAACCGAAACGGCGCGCGGGCCTGGGAACGAGGCTAGTTCAAGCACATGATAAAGGCTGCATCTACACTCTCAGTCATGGAGGGGGAGAGCCTGGCAATGATACTGGCCTTGCTGGTGCAATTCTGCATGCATGTTGTTTTAGCTGAAACTTAGTGCATTTTTGCCGAGCGCCTTAGCGCGAGGCAACTAATCGTGCAGCGTAGTCACATCGCGTCTGTATATATATATACGTATATATATCCGTCACACTTCAATTGCACGGGGCAGGGGGCGGGTGCATCGCTGCGGTTTCTGTGATCCCGATAGCCACGTGCATGTACTGCGCGTGCGGAATGCAGAGTTACGATCTGTACGGGGAAAAGGGACACCGCCTCAGAAGAGAGTATGGCAAAGGAGAGAGGTAGATTGACGAAGAAGTGATGTATACGAGGAGAGTTTAGCGGAGACAAGTAAGACAAACGTTTAGTCTAGGCCATGGTACGTAGCTACATATAGTAGAGTGTTGACAGTGTCGAAGGGTGTAGAACCTCGTTAACGTCTTCGTATTCTTCCTGGCAACGCTTAGCCATCTTCAACCTCAGCAACTTCGCACGCTGAACTGACCTTCGCACCTTCGTTTTTCTTCCACAGGAAACCATGCCTACTGCTACAGATTATAGATTGTGATCGTGCGCGAGGCATAGACACTGCGCATGCGTATTCCTAGTAGTAAGGAACATTTTGCCTTAGTAATTAAAACTAAAACCAAATTTGTAAATTATGACTGTCTTTGTCTGCTAATTAAAAACTAGAACTAAACCCATGTTGAAAACTTTGGAATCTCTACCGAATGCGAAGTTTAATTACCTGATTAACTAAACCAATACTCTGAACGTTGTAACACTATGCAGCATGCCACTAGTCAGGTACTCTCATAGCCTCCTACCCAGCCTTCCATCTCAGGTTTGGAGAAAAGTTGGAATGAAATCCTGGGAGGATATTGCAGTGCCACCATGACGTCACATCTACCGGATTCAAAGGTAACGAACGATGCCACAGAATGCTTGTCATTTGTGTTGTGGAACTACTGAAGATGTAAGCTAAGATCAACACGACCCAGCATCCATCCAGGAAGACACACAGAAGTACGAACGCTTCCAGTGATGTCACAGTGGCACTGTCTCGTCTGCAAAATCCTTCAGGCTTTACACATACTTCTGATTTTTCTCCAAAGCAGCGAGACAAGTCTGGATACAAGGCTAGTGCTTAACCACTAAGCCACTGCCACTGTACATATATATACACTGTATAATCACGTTAGAGGAGCAGAACACAAAGTGCACAGAGCACACAGCAGTGCTGTGTAGATGTCTCAGTTGAACCTCTCAATCGGACGCTGCACTCACCGAAGGAAGGATCCGTGGACTGTTTCTTCTTGTTGAGTTTAGAGTCCGTCATGGTGGAGGTGTAGGCTGCAGTCATCTGCAGAAAACAAAGAAAAGAAAATTAAAGTGGCATTGACCTGCAAAACCCATCACGAGACGTTCAGCTTCATGATTTCACTCCGGCAATGTCCCTGGGAGAACATAGGTTCTACGTGAGCACAAAGGGTGGAACAAGGGAACCCGGGACCAGGGCCGGGTAGGTGACTTCAATTGCTTTACATGTAAGTTGTAGCAGGATCCCAGGAGCTTATGAGAGCCACTTCGCGGCACTCATAAGCTCCCGGTTGTAGTGTTTGATGTTTATTAATAGGTAGTTATTGCTGTACTAACTGGTTTGCGCATGCTCATGCATACTGTTCGAGAAACATTTGAAGCACATGTTTTTGTTTGTATAAAAACCCTTGTACTGTAATGTGATCCAGTCATTGTTACGTGTTTGGCTGGCTCCAATTCGTGCCGATACTACAGTGGTGACGAGGCACAGGATTGATTTGCAGATGGCGGCAACGTTCGGGAAAGTGGTGTTTGACAGTAAGAATGAAGAGGGCCACAGTATGTGGTCCAGGAAAGACTGAACCATTTTTTCACAGCCAACGGAGTTAACCGCGGTGGAGAAAAAGAGAGCCGTGTTTCTATCAGTGGTGGGCCCGGCCACATACAAGCTCATTGGAGATTTGTTGGCTCCCGTAAAGCCAGGAGACAAGCCTCGAGTCGAGCTGTTAACCAAGCATTACCACCCGACCCCCTCGGATATGTGCCTTATTCCGTGACAGAGATGGTTGAGAAGGAATTGTCTCGACTGGTCGAGGAGGGCACATTGGAACCAGTGCAATTCGCATCTTGGGTGGTACCGATTGTGCCTGTTTTGAAGAGCGACAAGTCCAGTGCTCGTATTTGTGGATATTTCAAGCAAACGGTGAATCCAGTTTCCAAATTGAACAGGCACCCGATACCGAAAATCGAAGACCTTTTTTCCACCCCACCCAAAGGGAAAGCATTTTCAAAGCTTGACCTGAGCCAATTGTATCAGCAACTGCCATTGGAAAGCAATACAGTGGAACCTCCGAGTAAGGACCACTTTGGGGAAATGGCCTTCGTCCCTTGTACAGAGGTTGGCCCTATCTCGGAGGTTCGTCTTGCTTTTCATTGTATCTGGGCTAGTTGCTTCCCTGTTAATTTTATGTATCATTACGAGGGGCAACCGCACTCCTGGTAGCCGCGTTGCAACCGGTTGCAGCTCGACGATAGCGCATAGGTATTGCAACACATTCCAATTAACGCACATGCCACGTGAGGACCATGAGCGCTCGCGTCGATAGAAACGGTTACGTCTCTATTATCTATGATTGAGCTGAGTCAGCAATGGCGGCCCAATGCAAGGAGATCGAGAAGACAAGAAACTTGTTATACAGCGCTCACAACTTCGCCAGCACGGTGAGTTTTGGCATGTAAGCGTCAGTGAACGGCAGAAACTTCGCGTGCCTTTCCTAAGAACGGTACTGCCACCGGAAGTCGGAGAGAGCGCTCGAGCAATGGCGTCCACGGCGAGACAAAAGCGCTCATATCTCCACCACCAAGGTGAGTTTCAGCACCAAAATTGTACGGTTGGGACAGTGCATGATAGCGATCACGACGGTGTAGTCAGAATCTTCGTGCGCCATTCCTGTCACTCGAACGAGTTATTTATATTAATTATATTACGCGGCACAATTTTTCCCCTACCAGGAGTGTAATTAATGTCTGCAATGTATTGGGGGTTAGTAATGATAACAGTCAACTGGTATGAATAACAAAGCTTTGAAGTGTTCAGCTATCACAGTAGTCATGTAGAGTGGTCTGTATTCATGATTTTAGTTCCTCTTAGTTGCGTAATGAAAAAGGAACTACCTAGTGTGCTGGTCATACAGTGTACAAGCGCATGCGCACCGAATTGTGGCCCCCGCCCTACGTGGCCTAGCCCAGCAAAGATGGCAAGTCAGGTTGTAAGCAGCACAGTTACAGACCTCGAAGTACTGGAGATTTCTTCGTACGCTAGGGGTTACCATGCTTACATGGAAATTTGGACTATTCAAGATCATATTCTGTGTCTGCAGGGTATGTGTATCTACAATGTAAGTACCCAACAGAGCGGCAGGAGTACCTTGTGAGACAGGTGAATGATAAGTGCAACCGAGTTAGGGCGCAGGTGCAGGGAAGAAGTTGAGGAGATGATGGAACTCAAACTGTCTTGACAAACATGCATGAAACTTCCTGTTTGTTCTTTGGGCCAGTCATATGTTGTTGTTGCACGTGCATGTATATATTGTATGTGCAACTTACATGATCCGTTTCAGCTTATGTGGAACTAATTAATTGTCATCTATCCTTTTGTGCATTGTCCTTTTGTTCACTAGTCGCACGCCCCACACATGTTTCTATCTCACTTCACATTCAGTAGTCTGGCGAGCATGATGTTGAAATAAATGAACATTGGTTAGTAGTGAATCTACCACATTGGTGATCCCGACGTCTATCCCTCGACACTACGCACTCCTGAATCCACATGGCTCACGAAGGCGACGCTGCCACTCCCGATGCGCCTACGGCCATAGCCGCCATCAGCATCAAGCTACCACCCTTCTGGCCCGTGGACCCTGAGATCTGGTTGCCCAGGTCGAAGCCCAGTTTACCACACGGGGCATCACCTCCTAGAAAACATGTTTCGAGTATGTCATCAGCTCTCTCGGTCCCGCATTCGCCACGGAAGTCAGAGACCTTCTCCTCAGGCCCCCAGAGGACGACCCCTACACCAAACTCAAGTCGGAGCTCATCAAGCGTACCGCAGCCTCCGAACAGAGGAAATTCATCAGCAGGGAAGAGCTCGGTGACCGGAAGCCCACCCAACTCCTCCGCCGGATGCAGCAGCTCCTCGAAGACCAGCTTGGCGCTGCTGCGGACAGCAACACCTTTCTCAGAGAGCTCCTCCTCCAGCGACTCCCGCCCAACGTTCAGATGGTTCTGGCCTCCACCGACTTGACCATGGACCTCAACAAGCTGGCCTACATGGGTGGCAAAGTCATGGAAGTCACAGTCCCCACCATCACCACCATCTCTAACACAGACAATTCCTCTGAAGTCAAACAACTATATGAGGAAGTTACGCGTCTTGCAGACCTCGTGGCCTCCCTCATGTCACAGGGCCGGCCTGACCGGGGACGGAAACAAAGCATTTTGTGACCTCGGCACCCCCTCAGTCCCGCCGCCCAAGAACCTCCACAACAAGAGCGAGACTCTCTCTGCTGGTACCACAGCAAGTATGGGGAAGCAGCCAAGAAATGCCAGATGCCATGCTCTTGGGGAAACTCTCAGGCCAGACACTGGCAGCGACAGGTGCCCCTGGCCTACACACAAAGTCGCCTCTTTTATGTAAGTGATGCATCCACTAACACACGATTTTAGTTGATACAGGCTCTGAAGTGAGTGCTATCCCTCCCACCTACACTGACCGCTAACGCTCACCAGACCCACTCACACTCATGGTTGTCAACGACACCCCCATCCACACATACGGGAAACGATCCCTCACCCTCAACCTCGATCACCACCATGGATTTTCATCATTGCTGATGTCCAGAAGCCCATGCTCGGTGCTGATTTTCTGAGACACTTTGGCCTAACGGTTGACATGCAACACCACAAACTCATTGACTCTCATACACACCTCCTCATCCAGGGCATCCTCTCCCCTGACCCCTCACCTGGCACATCCGTCTGTCCCAAGGATGCTACAAACCCCTACCTCAGTGCCCCACAGACACACCAGTGCAGCATGATGTCACCTACCACATTGAGACCACGGGACCACCAGTTTCGGCCCAGCCCAGACGCCTCGCACCAGATCGCCTCCGGGCCCTCCACATGGTGCCCAAGAAAACACCTGGGGACTGGCGGTCCTGTGGTGACTACCATGCCCTCAATCGATCCACAGTACCTGACAGACACCCTGTTCCTCACATCCATGATTTTTCTTCCTCACTCCAGGGTGCCACTGTTTTCTCTAAGCTGGATCTCGCCCGGGCATACCACCAAATCCCTGTGGCTCAAGCAGATATCCCCCAAGACTGCTGTCATCACCCCTTTTGGCCTCTTTGAGTTTGTCAAGATGCCATTTGGACTCAGCAACGCTTCCCAGACCTTCCAATGGTTTATGGACCAAATCCTCCGTGGTATACCATCAGCGTACGCCTACATGATGTCCTCATTGCCAGCCCCACACCGGAACAGCACCTCAAAGACTTGAGAATTGTCATTGAACAGCTTGTTGCCAACAGCATCGTGCTCAATCCAAACAAATGCATCTTTGGTGTCAGTAACCTGGATTTTCTCGGCCACCACATCGGCCACACACTCAGTCATGGCATCACCCCTGGGCCATTGCCCGAGAAGGTTCAGGCAGTCCGTGACTCCCCTCAGCCCCAGTCTCAACGCGAGTTGCGTCGCTTTGTGCGGCCCTGATGCAACCCCTCCATGCTCTCATCTCCTCGGCCAAACCAAAGTCTCAGACACTGACTGCAACCTGGAACGACTCTGCACTGGCTGCCTTCAAATGCCACAAAGGAAGCCCTTGCAAACGCCTCCCTCCTGTCGTATTGTCGCATCCCAAAGCCGATGCCCCTACCCAGTGCTCCCCCTACCTGTCTCATGATGGATGCTTCCGACACGGCTGTTGGTGCCTGGCAAAGGGCTGGCATCCAATCTCCTTTTTCTCCAGGAAGTTGACCCCAACTGAGACTCGGTACAGTACATTTGACAGAGAATTACTTGCTGTCTACCTCGCCATCAGACATTTCCTGGAAGGTACATGTAGATCATTCCACGTTCTAACCGACCACAAACCACTCAAATTCGCTCTGAATGCCCGATTCGATCGCCATTCACCTCGACAAGCACGTCAGCTCGACTACATCTCTCAGTTCACATCCACCATCCGTGGTTTGGATAATACTGTTGCTGATGCACTATCCCGAATCGAATCCAACGCTCTCCTGTCGGGTCAACCCCCCTCCGTGGACTTTGCAGCTACGGCTAAGACACAGGCAACTGGCCCACAGATCTGCTCTCTTTAGTCCTCACCATCCTCTACCCTCGTTGTGGACGCTGTCCCACGGGCCGACTCAACGGACCCTCTCTATTGTGACACTTCCACAGGCACTCAACGACCTCTGGTACCGTTCCCTTGGCAACGTACTGTGTTGAACTCACTCCATGGTCTCTCCCACCCCGGCATTCGAGCCACCCAGAAACTGATCACCGCTCGGTTTGTATGGCGAGGTATCAACTCGGATGTCCGGTGCTGGACGCGTGCGTGCATACGGTGTCAACGTGCAAAGATCCAGAGACACACCACCACCCCACTCTCATTCTTTCCCACCCCAGATGCTCGTTTGATGTCATCCACATCGATCTAGTTGGACCATTGCCTCCATCACGAGGATTCACCTACATTTGTATCTCCTCATACATGTGGACCGTTTCACACACTGGCCTGAAGCCATCCCACTCACCTCCATTACGGCCGAAGCGGTGGCACAAGCTTTTCTCAGCAGGTAGGTTTCTCGTTTTGGAGTTCACTCCACTATTGTCACTGACCGTGGATGCCAATTTGAATCCCACCTCTGATCCAACCTCATGTCTCTACTCGTCTCAAAGCGTTTTCGGACTACTGCCTACCACCCTCAAACAAATGGTATGGTCAAGAGATTCCATCGCCAGCTCAAAGCCGCTCTCAAAGCCCAATCACATCCTGAGGCCTGGATGGATACTCTACCACTCATCCTACTACATGTAGGTGTCTGCACTGCCCCCAAGAAGACATCTCCTCCACAGCAGCAGAGATGGTTTATGGCACTACCCTCCGTCTGCCAGGAGAATTCCTAAATCCATCTCCCACCACCTCTCTACGTGACCCATCCAATTTTGTGACCAACCTGAAAGCTATCATGCGAACCGTTCATCCCCAATCACCCCGTGCTACTCTAATGTCAATGACGTACTATCTACAGCCAAACATGTTTTGTGCGTGGTGGTGGTGTCAGGAAACCCCTCAACCCCCATATGATGGACCCTTCCCTATTCTCAAACATACTGACAAACATTTTACAATCGCACTTAATGGTCGCAACGATACAGTTTCAATTGATCATCTCAAGGCCCGCCCACCTCGACATCAAATACTCAAACCCACACACAAGCATTGAAAAAGCAAATGCAGACTCTTCCAACACTACTCCCAATCCCACTCTCAGTACTCGTTCTGGATGTCGTGTCCATTTTCCGATATATCTCTCTCTCACGTGTTGTAAGACACTTGGGTTGGGGGGAGTGGTGTAGTGAACACTATCTTTACAAGTAATAAAAAACATTTAAAATGTAACAGATGTAGGGATACCAGAACCGCAAAAAGTAAGGAAACAAGGTAGGGATGATCACACAAAACGGTGAAGTATACAACCCCCTACAGAGATCTTTTTCCATAATACGTGTATAATGAAAAAAGATATGTAGGGGGATTGTATACTTCACCGTTTTGTGTGATCATCCCTACCTTGTTTCCTTACTTTTTGCGGTTCTGGTATCCCTACATCTGTTACATTTTAAATGTTTTTTATTACTTGTTTATGTCATTTTTTTAAGCAGCAGGCACATGCATACTGGACTCTGGCATTTACACTACCTGCAATGGCTGAAGAATCAGACCCAAGCATCTCAAAAGCTAACCCTTTTCTGGATGGATACTAAGCCAGTGCTCCCTGAGCTGGAGACCATAGCTAAGTATAGTGTAGCTAAAATAGCTATACCAGATAGTAGTAGCGACACATTGTTGAGTCTTTAGCTAGGCATTCACCCCTCTCACAGAACACAGTCTAGTAACGTTAACATAGCTATAATATAGCACAGAGAATTTACCTCAGTGTAGTTACGGTAACACAACAGCGCAAGGCACTTCTAATTCAGCGATCTTGGATAATAATTACGTATCGTTGCTAAGTGATCGTTAAGTGCGCATGCGTACAAACATGAAAATGGCGTGACAAATGAAGCCATAGTTATTGAGTGGGCAGCTGTAGCCGCCTGGTGAAGACTTGGAGGTTGCCAAAAAGCGATGGGCTGGTGCACTGCTCGGTGTAAAATGCTGCTGTTTCGTGCGAAAACCATCATGAGGGATTGAGGCGACGTTGAGCTAGCCCGTCTGAAAGAAGAAAGAAGAAAGAAGACCTTAAACAGAGTAGTGAGATCCAATGATTATGAGAGCTGGAAGAGCCTGCTGAGCTTCCCTAGGAGATTCCTCAGAGTGCCAAAGAGAGGGGGGCGCCATTGGAGTTTGTCAAAGTGGATAAACCAGCGGTTGTCTGATGAGGAGGAGGACACAGCTTCGACAACAATGCGCAGCCACGCTACCAAGAAGAGAATAACTGACCCTTTGCAGTCCCTGGCCTCACGAGTCTCAGCAAAACTGGAAGAGGGGAACTTTAGAGGGGCTGTACGTTTGGCCTGCTCGGAGGACTCAATTGCAGAAGCCAATGACACTAATCTAGCTGCCCTCCAATCAAAACACCCTGCCCCCCACCCAGACTCTAACATGCCTTCACCTCCCAATTCTAACGAAGTGGATGAAGCCCTCTCAGTTGAGGAAGGAGATTTGGTCAAGGCGATCCGTTCCTTTCCAAAAGGCTCTGCAGGTGGCCCTGATGGCCTCAGGCCTCAACACTTAGTTGACCTGACTAGCCCGTCTGCAGGCCATGAAGGAGAGTTGTTACTCCATGCCCTTACCGCTTTCACCAACCTTGTCCTCGCCGGTGACACACTTGCTCAAGCACGTGGCGTCTTCTTTGGTGCATCACTCACTGCCCTCAACAAGAAGGATGGAGGAGTTAGACCCATTGCCGTGGGGTGTACGCTCCGCCGGCTGGTGGCTAAAACAGCTAGTCAGGCAGTGATGAAGCGCATGGGTTCCATGCTTGCTCCTCACCAGCTGGGGTACGGAACACCCCTTGGAGCGGAAGCTGCTGTCCATGCGGCCAGACAATTTGTTGCCAACCTACCTCAAGGCCAGGTGCTCCTCAAACTCGATTTCAAAAACGCTTTTAACAGTGTCAGGAGAGACAAAGTGTTGGAGTCTGCAAGGCAGAACATCCCGGAAATCTTTCCCTTTGTGTACTCCTGCTACTCTGCCCCATCCACTCTCAGTTTTGCAGATTCTTCCCTGTCATCAGCAGAAGGGGTTCAACAAGGTGACCCTTTAGGTCCCTTACTCTTTTGCCTCGTTATCCACCCTTTGATTCTCCAACTGAAAGCAGAGTTCCGAGTGTTCTACCTTGATGATGGGACCCTGGGAGGTGCTGAGGCGGACGTGCTATACGATTTCCAGTTGATTGATCGGGAGGCCAGAACTCTGGGGCTACAGCTCAACCAGAGGAAATCAGAGCTAATTTGCGATGACTCAGCGGGTAAAGACCTTCTGGCTGTTGCCAACGACTTGTGCAAAGTCAGCCCAGCCAATGCCACCCTACTTGGCTCTCCCATTGGAAGCCAAGATTCGATTGACAGTTCCATCGAGGAGAAACTGGAGTCCTTGAAGGTCATGAGATCAAGGTTTTCCTTACTCAGCAAACATGACGCACTCTGTTTACTCCGTTATTCCTTTGCTATTCCTAAGATCCTGTATATCCTGAGAACAGCTCCATGCTTCACATCACCCCACCTTGAGGCATATGACAGCGAGCTTCGCTCCACTCTTAGCGAGGTACTCAACATCGACCTGGAAGATGATTCTTCGTGGTTACAAGCCTCCTTGCCTGTTGGATATGGTGGTGTTGGAATCCGTAGGGCCACCCAGCTTGCACCCTCTGCCTTCTTGGCCTCTGCTGCTGGATCCTCGGTCCTCACCGACCGTATCCTTCCTGATCGATTCAGAGGAACCTCCTACCCAGAAGTGGATCAGGCATTGTCCGAGTGGAGCAAAGGCCATGACCAGCCACCTCCCCCTTCCCCTGAAGACAAAAGACAGAAGGCCTGGGATGCCCCACGGGTACAAGAGTCCTATGACACCCTCCTGGACAATGCTCCCGACGCAAGATCTCGTGCAAGGCTCCTAGCTGTAGCCACCAGAGAGTCAGGGGCCTGGCTGCATGCTCTCCCCATCTCTGCCATTGGTCTCAGGATGGATGATGATGTCATCAGAACTGCCACCGGTCTCCGTCTGGGTGCTCCCATCTGTCGTCCGCATTATTGCCAACATTGTCATGTGGAAGTGGATAAGTTGGGCACGCATGGCCTTAGCTGTGTCAAGAGTGCCGGTCGCCACTCCCGCCATGCCGCCATCAATAGCATAGTGCAGAGGTCTTTGGCTGCTGCCAAGATCCCATCCACACTGGAGCCTTCAGGCCTCTTCAGGAGTGATGGCAAGCGCCCCGATGGAATCACCATAGCTCCGTGGAGGTTTGGCCGCTCACTAGTGTGGGACGTCACATGCCCGGACACCTATGCCTCTTCCTATGTCCAGCAATCTACAAGTGAGGCAGGGGCAGTTGCAAACCTGGCGGAGGCAAGAAAGAAAACGAAGTACGTCGCCATATCCCGGACACACCACTTCATCCCGATCGCTATTGAGACCTCGGGTGCACTCGGTCATGAGGCCATGGGTCTCATCACTGACATTGCCCGCCGCATCAGGAACATTTCCCATGAACCTATGGCTCGCGCTTACCTCTTGCAGAGGATCTCGGTAGCCATCCAGCAGGGTAACGCAGCTGCGGTGTTGGGGACCACCACGGCAGACTGTTTTAATAACCTTACCTAATTTTTTAATTTTTTAATTTTTTAATTTTTAATTTTTTTTATTACTGTTTGTTTTGTCAACTCACTGTCTGTTTTTTTGGTGTTTGTTTGTCAGTTTGTTTTGTTTTGTAACGCATATTGCCTCTACCCTTGTTGTTGTTGTTGTTGTTTGTTTTTTTTCTTGTATGTACACCCTTTTGAATGTAATGTGCTGGTCACATTTATTAGCTGTGTGAAAAAAAATAAAAGAAAAAAGGAAAAAAAAAAAAAGAAAGAAAGAAGAAAGAAGAAAGAAAGAAGAAAGAAAAACAATTTGCCCGTTTTGCGAGTACCTGGTGCGGTACTTTCGCGACGGTTTTTCGCGACGCGAGGAGTCTTGTCGGTCATGAAAACACTCGAAGATGAACGGTATGTGGTTATAAAGGCTTAGACTATAGCAGCCATACAAATCAAAGGCACCGCCTGTGGTTTATATTCCGAAGCCATGCAGCCGTGCAACAGCTGTGGGTTTATAGAAATTGGAGCATGATGACTCAGCGTTTATGGAAATTAGACCATGGCTCAGCGCATTCTGGAGTGTTGGAGCGTGCAAGGATCTCTAATTCAGGTAGCTATAGTCTAAGCCAGTTAGACTATGCCCTTGAGTGGTTTATGGGAAATAACCACTCGAGGCTGTTCATTTAGACCACTCGGCTGCGCCTCGTGGTCTAAATAAACAGCCTCTCGTGGTTATTTCCCATAAACCACTCAAGGCCATAGTCTAACTATAACTTATAAGTGTACCGTTTCTGAGATTTGGAGAGATTCTTTTGTATTAGCATATATTGCGTGTACGTCGTATCCCTACATACAGAGTCTACCGACTCTGTGATTCATCTGTAGTTAACCATTACCCAGGCTTTCATTTAGAAATTTTCCCAAGAGGGGGCGAAATTAAGGTTTGATGGGCATAAGTGGCATGTGTTACTACACTTTACAGGGGGGGTCTGGGGGGCCTCCCCCAGGAAACTTTTGGAATTTAGATCCTCTGAGATTGATTCTGACACAATTTAGGGTCAAAACTCACAATCAAAACACATGTACACATACAGTATGAAAGTACGTAGCTGCTTATTTATTTTCATAACACTTACAAATGGGAATGTGGGGAGGGAGGGAGGGAGGGGACAAAGGTGGGATGTGTTACTAAAGGGGGGTCTGGGGGTCCTCCCCCAGAAAAAAAATTGGAATTTAGATCCTCTGAGATTGATTCTGATGCAATTTGAGGGGCAAAAATCACATTTTATTACTAACCAAAAACAGGCCTACGTATGCATGTTACAAGAACTGTAATCTGAATGGCTTGTGCCATTGCCTATTTCATTTCACAGTACTGTATAATAGGGAATGTGAAAATGCCAAGGGGGGGGCAAAGAGCTTCCAAGGGGGGCCGAATGCCCCCCCCCCCCAAATGAAACCCTGTTACCAGTTCTTGAATCATTACATCATGCATTTCATCATCAGCTTACGTCATAAGTTCTGTCATAGGGCATAGTGCCGCTAGGACATTGTCATCTATCCATTGTCCTTTTAATTTGCTCACTAGTCGCAGTGCGGCACGCTCCGCACATATAATATTAAAGTAATAAAAAACATTACAAATGTAGCAGGATGTAGGGATACCAGAACGGCAAAAAGTAAGGAAACAAGAGGGATGATCGAACACAACAGTGAAGTATACAACCCCCCCTACAGAGATCTTCTTCCATATATACATGTACAATGAAAAAAGATATGTAGGGGTGATTGTATACTTCACTGTTGTGTTCAATCATCCCTCTTGTTTCCTTACTTTTTGCCGTTCTGGTATCCCTACATCCTGCTACATTTGTAATGTTTTTTATTACTTGTTTATGTAACTTTTTTTGGCAGCAGGCGCATGTTTGAGCTGAACAGAAGTCAGTGATCTCACAGGCACCTGGGCAGTAGGTGTCCTTGCCTTGGTATATGGACAATATTACTCAGGTATTACACTTCCAGCATTGGCTGAAGAATCAGGCCCGGGCATCTCAAGTCAACTGTTCCCTAGATGGATGACAAAGCCACCGAGTTCTCCCTGTCTGCCTGTCTGAAGACCATGGCATAGGCAGTTTATAGTAGGGACATTCATAATGGCAGTCCAGGTAGCAATATAGCTAAATCATGCGTACAGGGACTAACCTCAGTCTTATAAAGAGGGCCTCGTTTGATTGAACACATCGGTCAACGCATCTTCCCCACTGTTTCTAATTCAGCGATCTTGAGTAATAATTACGTATCGTTGCTAAGTGATCGTTTAAGTGCGCATGCGTACAAACGTGAAAATGGCGTGACAAACGAAGCCATGGTTATTGAGTGGGCAGCTGCAGCCGCCTGGTGAAGACTTGGAGGTAGCGAAAAAGCGATGGGACGTTGCACTGCTCGGTTGAAAATGCTGCTGTTTTGTGCGAAAACCATCGTGACAGATTGAGGCAACGTTGAGCTAAGTTGTCTGAAGAAGAAGAAGAAGAAGAAGAAGAAGAAAGAAAGAAAGAAAGAAAAACAATTTGCCCGTTTTGCGAGTGCCTGGTGTGGTACTTTCGCGACGGTTTTTCGCGATGCGAGGAGTCTTGTTGGTCATGAAAACACTCGAAGATGAACGGTATGTGGTTATAAAGGCTTATAAGTGTACCGTTTCTGAGATTTGGAGAGATTTTTTTGTATTGGCATGTATTGCGTGTACGTCGTATCCCTACATACAGAGTCTACCGACTCTGTGATAGTTTCTATCTCACTTCACATTCAGTAGTCTAGCAAGTATGATGTTGAAATAAATTTAGTAGTGAGCGAATCTAGACATAGGCAGCAAACTGGTAAACTACATGTACACACTGTACAACCAACCCACATGAGAATATTGGGTGAAACTGATGGATACCAGGCCCTTTCTTTTTTGGGTGGGATGAGGCCTGGGTACGAGGCTAATACAAATACAGCACATTACACTACTATATCAATCTAGACCGGTTCTCTCACTCACTGGAGGTTGGGGTAGGGGCTTTAATGCCCCACCCCCAACCACCTGCAGTGTGAGTGAATGGTCATGCCCCACCCCCAACCTCCGGCAGTGCGATTGAATGGTCATGCCCCACCCCCAACCTCCTGCAGTGCGAGTGAATGGTCATGCCCCACCCCCAACCTCCTGCAGTGCGAGTGAATGGTCATGCCCCACCCCCAACCTCCTGCAGTGCGAGTGAATGGTCATGCCCCACCCCCAACCTCCTGCAGTGCGAGTGAATGGTCATGCCCCACCCCCAACCTCCTGCAGTGCGAGTGAATGGTCATGCCCCACCCCCAACCTCCTGCAGTGCGAGTGAATGGTCATGCCCCACCCCCAACCTCCTGCAGTGTGAGTGAATGGTCATGCCCCACCCCCAACCTCCTGCAGTGCGAGTGAATGGTCATGCCCCACCCCCAACCTCCTGCAGTGCGAGTGAATGGTCATGCCCCACCCCCAACCTCCTGCAGTGTGAGTGAATGGTCATGCCCCACCCCCAACCTCCTGCAGTGTGAGTCAATGGTCATGCCCCACCCCCAACCTCCTGCAGTGCGAGTGAATGGTCATGCCCCACCCCCAACCTCCTGCAGTGTGAGTGAATGGTCATGCCCCACCCCCAACCTCCTGCAGTGTGAGTGAATGGTCATGCCCCACCCCCAACCTCCTGCAGTGCGAGTGAATGGTCATGCCCCACCCCCAACCTCCTGCAGTGCGAGTGAATGGTCATACCCCACCCCCAACCTCCTGCAGTGTGAGTGAATGGTCATGCCCCACCCCCAACCTCCTGCAGAGCGAGTGAATGATCTAGCTTGACTGACTACACGTACATTACAAGTGCATTACCTTGATGTACCAGGCAGCTCTGGAGATGGGAACATCCTTCTCACAGAGGTTATCGAAGATCTCCTCCTTCTTGTTGAACACCGGTACCTGCGTGGTTATGAAGAAACTCCTCTGTTACACTCCTGGTATGGGAATGGTCAAATTCTACAGCACTCGGGAAAGGTGTGCAAAGCTGTGACTACACCATCATGGTGGCCACCGTACATTGATGCTTTAATTTCACATCTTAGGCCTTTGCGGATACTGCAGCTGAATCTGATAGCGTCCACCAGCTCATTCTTACAATAGTTCGTGTCCACTCTGATGTATATCTCAATTCACAAATGCAATGATGCTGACAACCTAACATTCAAGTCATACCAGCTGTCTATAATACACATGCACTTGACGTCAACCACTGCCAATGACAGTCGAAGTGAGCAATATATGGCAGCCAACACGGACACAACTCCACCATCATGGTGAGTTTCTGCACAATTATAAAACAAAAGCATCAGTGCACAATGACGATCACAATGGCATAATCACAGAATCTTTGAATACCATCACCAAGTGCTCAAATGCTAGTGTAATATCCACTGAACAAATACATGCGTAGTGCACATACATTGTAAGTGCCATGCAGTATATATAGGTGAAAACCACACAGTTGTTTGTGGTAATTTTGCTTGTCTTTCAAAATAGTCCACTATACATTCTCCCCCCTTTCAAACCTTCTTGGCCAGCTGCACCAGGGGTTTGCTGCCCGCCAAATCCTGGAACCACGAGGACGCAATCTCCTTGCGGTTGCGTCCGAGAGGGACGGGGAAGAAGTTGTCCTTCGTGACCTGGACCTTCCTCTTCTGGCTGTCCTGCACCCAGGCATTGCGCTTCTTTGATTCCACCACATTCGTAACACGGGCTGTGTACTGGCATTGGGAGGTGGTGAATAGGGGAAGTGCAATAGTTCAATAATACTGCCACAACCTACTGCCTACATGTATGTCACTGTAGTGTTCATCTATTTTAACATCATACTAGCATTGGGAGGTGGTGAATAGGGGAAGTGCAATAGTTCAATATTACTGCCACAACTTAATCTACAAGTAGCTTCGCTCGCTCAGCTATTTCCCCCTCATTCGCCTACGTGAGTAATCCAGCGACGGACAGCTCTCTGCAGAGCTACTGCTCCCCAATAGCATCCGCTTCAGCTGCTGCTCCCCGATTGCGTCCGCTTCAACTGCTGCTCCCCGATTGCGTCCATTTCAGCTGCTGCTTCCTGACTGCGTCCATTTCAGCTGCTGCTTCCCGATTGCGTTTGCTGCTTCCCGATTGCGTCCGCTTTGACTGCTGCTCCTCAATGGCATCCGCTTGTAGCCCCTGTAGAGTTCTGGAAGATTCCAGCCAATGCCCAGTGTTCTCGAACATTCTTCACGGGGTTCATTGTTCAGTAAATTGAAGTGCGAAGGATGCGCGTCACTAGTCTAGTCCCGCCCCACGAACAACCCACTTCCGTCACACAGAGACACACGTTAAAATCTTAATGTATTGATGCTGCAATAATGGCATCGCTACCTTATTTGCAATATGTTGCCATCATTATAGTAGTTTGTGGCCCTCTCGGGCTGTGTACTGGCACTGCGAGTTGGTGAATAGGGGGTGCAATAGTTCAACAATACTGCCACAACCTATATCCACCGTAGTCGCACGTTATTAGGCGCATGCGCCTATAACTCCACAGGAAGGAAATAATTATGTCCCTATAAGCGAGATGCACCTAATAACGAATGACATTCCTCGATTAGGAAGTGCACTTCAATTCGAATTATAGATCCACTCTGTAGGACCGAAAATGGCAGAGTTTCTGGAAGAAGGCTGCAGCACTTAACAGCAAATTGTACATGTACCTGGGACAAGAGTTGAACCTGTGCCCAACAGCGGATATGCGCCTATAAGTGAGCTGCGCCTAGTAACGTGCTACTATGGTATTATGTAATAATGGCATCGCTACCTTATTGCAATATAGCAAACAAGATAGTGTTGAGAACGCAGAGACAGAGGTTGACTAAACTGTACTAGGCAATGAATTATAAGAAGAACACGTGTGCAGAGATGGAGAACACAGACTGCAGGATGATAGGCAGAGAAGTAGGGTTGCCTGGCTGATAAGCAGAGAAGGGTACCGTTGAGAGTTCCCTGCATCTAATATGTCTGCATGTAAGCACTATAATAACATACATTAGCCTCGTTCCCAGTCCCACGCCCAGCTTTTCGTCGCTTGCAGTACGGTAAAGCGGGGAGGGCCTGGTACATCTTCTCACGTGAGCATGACGTAATCAAAAAATGGCAAAATTTTCAGAACGAAGACGCTGCGTTTTGCGTGTTATTCAGCCATCTACACGTTCAACGCTCGGTGAGTATGACAGTCGCCCCCCGCTAGCTAGATACGTGTGGTACATGTGTATGTTACCTGGTACCTTCGCTCTTCTTGCTGTTCTGAGACCCACATACGCCCACGCTTCCTTCCGGTCTTTCTACCCCTTTCTACCCTCGACGTCACTCACGTGAGAAGATGTACCAGGCCCTCCCCGCTTTACCGTACTAAGCAGCGACGAAAAGCTGGGCGTGGGACTGGGTATGAGGCTAAACATACATCACATCGACATACTGTGATGTGGTACTGTACTGACAACATGAGTACCAGCGGTGTTGCCATGACGTCGACTAAGTGCCAGTTGCGTTGTCATGACAAAGTATGCCAGCTGTGTTGTCATGAAAATGTACACATGTACAGTACTTGTACACAAGTACACATACACCTAAATGAAAACATACCTCTTTAGTGTTTAGCAGCTGCTGACTGAATTCCTTCAGCGCCGAACCAATCTGCGGGTACACAGTGAAGACATGATTGGACCTCTCATGAATGACTTACATGTATGGTCACAAGCAAGCAGTTAAAGCATTCGACTGTGGACCAAAAGTCCCAGGTTCCTACCTCAACCAGGATTTTTTCCACGCACACACACACACACACACACACCAAACTCAACTGACACACACACACACCAAACTCAACTGACACACACACATGTACACATGCACACGTGCACACACACACACACACACACACACACACAAACCCCCACCACACTCACTCACACACTGACACACACACACATGCACGCGCACACGTGCACGCACGTACACATACACACACACACACGCACGCACGCACGCACGCACACACACACACACACACACACACACACACACACACACACAAACCCCCACCACACTCACTCACACACTGACACACACACACATGCACGCGCACACGTGCACGCACGTACACATACACACACACACACGCACGCACGCACGCACGCACACACACACACACACACACACACACACACACACACACACACACACACACACACACACACACACACACTCACTTCATCCTGGGAGTCAACGAGAGGGGAAAGGCGGAATCCACAGTTCAAGGTCTGGAAGTTCAACTCATCCTGAACAGAAACGAGTATAAACATAGCTACATGTGTACATGTAGTGCACCACACAGTAAGGAAAACAATGGTGTAAGACCTTCAATTCTACACATAGTACCTACCAGTACCAATCATGCAATTTATCATGAAACATTAGCGAATCATCTCCAGTGCGGTGTCCGGAGGGTATCCTCCTCCATCGCTACTTAGACGCTTTGACTTGCAACTTCTGGGCCCCAAATGCCTGAATTCATCAACATTTGCTGGTGTCATGTTAAAACTTTGGGGTTAAATCAGGCCCCCAAAAACGTGTAATTGGCATGTAATAGGCTAGGGGTGGTAAAATGTGCAAGTCTGGTAACTCCCCCCCCCCCCCCCCCCCCCCACCTCCCAGATCTCTTCCCCTGCCGTATTTGCATACTCAAGGGGTGGTCACTCCAATAAGCACCGTACTTATAGCTGCGACTGGGATTGTGACCCCGTATACGGCTGATGTAGGTGTGGCATGGGGTATATCTTACTGTACTACTCCGCATACTACCAAAAACGTCACATACAGGTAGTCATGGTGGATTTTTCCAAGGTCACAGGGTCACCAGCAGTTTAGCATCGTGGTCATGATCACTGGCAGTTTTCGGACGGTCACAGGTTATGACCCCGGTCACAGCTCTAAGCAAGCTAAATCAGCACTTGATACTGGATGTGATCGTAACCTTACCAACTCCGATACAGAATTCGGTTCATACGTGTACTTGGGTTACGGATTGAATGTTTACACACACTTATTACACAGAACAGAGGCACAAGTCATGACAAACCTCTTTCTGTTTATCATCTTGAGGGTAGTAGTCAGGTATCCCAAGTTTGGGCCTCTTCAAAGGCCTGAATTCTTTGGAAAACATGGTGGCCCTGCTGTGCACTCGCAGCTGGCCCCGCTCTTTCTCTCTCTTTTTCACTAGGTGTCCGTCTTCTCCACAACTTATAACTGTCACCAAAAATTATTCATATTGCCTTTTCAAAATTGCATCATTTTGCGTATAAAAGGAACCACAGGCGATAAATGTATTCATGACTTGACCTTGCAGCATATACAAACAGTCACCGCGACGTCAACCTGAAATGAGACCTCAGACCTACTGAGCAAAGACGGTGAATGGTCTATCAGCATCGCATGTGAATACGTTGGTTCGAAGTAAGTCATGGGTTTTGAAATCTCTGTGTGGTGGCCACCTAGTGATGTCATAGCCTTCACCTTACCTGTGTTTCATGTGTTTCCAGACTCAACTACCAGCTTGTTCAACTTGCAGTATCTGAGTATGGCAAATGAGGAATGAGTCTCGGAGCTGTGTGATAACGTATAGCTGTGGTGCTCAGAGAAGAGGAATGACAAAGGTACCCGATGACTTACTGGTCTCACAGCAGGCCACACGGTGTGTGTTGTAACTCACCATATGTATGTCGTGTGTAGAATGGGGAGGAAAGGGGAGAGAAGTAGGCACAGGGAGCATACAAGTTGCATTCGAGAACAATGGCTTGATGCTCCCTGTATGCTTCCAATTGCAACTAGAGTCACAATATTTGGCTGTGTCTATGACCACTATCACATGCGGGTAACTTTTGTGACCTCATAGCCTTGTTCCCAGACTCTTGTGCGTGGGTGGAGAAAAAAATGAGCCTGGTACACACTGTTAGTGCATGCGTGAACAGTTCTGTTGTATTGGGGTTCGCATAACCGGTGGTATTTTACTGGAGTGTGAGTCTGAGTATAACCACGAGAGAGGCAGAGAAAGCGGTTATGGCTTCCAAGCGAGTTATTCTACATCTGTGCTTACAAACTGACAGGTCAAAATACAGTGTACATGTACGTACGTAGGTCTGTTTACTGTGTAGGGGCTACATTCCGCAGGACAGCTGCTTGCCTAAGTAGCTTACTGCTGGTCCCAATGTCTCCCAACAACGGCTTTTTCCAGCATGTATGTTAGCTGAAGGCGCAAGAACTCTGCAGTATCCTTGCAACAGAAGTTTCATTGAACCCCTATACTACACTGCCATCTTTGACTGCACTAGTGCAATCAGGGGCTCCTGGTGCAATGAACGATAGTATGATGATGGACGGAATGATATTAGTACAATGATGGACGTAGTGATACTGTAGCTGCACTGAGCATGTGCAAACAGTGTGTACCAGGCTCTTATTTCTCTACCCCTGCACAAGAGCCTGGAACATGGCTAGTGACATCATGACCTGGATATCCCAAAAATCATCCATGACACTGAATACTGTTGCACAGATGAGCATGGTGGACCCACACCCTAGTCATTGTACAAGTCACAGCCACTTGCAGCACTAAAGACTGTTCAGGTGATAGCCTCGAACCAGGCACGGAGGAGCCTGGATACGAGGCTAGTCAGTGATAGCCTCGAACCCAGACGTGGAGGAGCCTGGATACGAGGCTAGTCAGGTGATTTCCCTCAGAGTGTACTGCATACTTTCTGCACGAATTGGAGGTTGGGGTTTCTAGCACTATTGTCTATGCCAAGTAGTATCCTCACCATACAAGGCAGCAAATGTGGCTTAAACTGTGTGTGGGTGCTGAAGTAAAATGAAACTACACGTTAGTGCTCGGTTTATACAGCAGTCTCTGTGATCCTGACTCGTGAGTTGTTGCGATATGTATGGTTATCATTCACAATAGTATGCTCCTCCGCAGTACTGGAACAATATTAATGTATACAACACTGTATTACAGGTACAAATGTACATGGTGACATATACTGTCTACAACACTGTACCATATTACAGGTGCATGGTGATGTACGACACTGTATTATGGTGACATATGTACAGTAACTACACTCCTGGTAAGAACTATTCTCCGTGTGTAATCTTACTGGGAAGGCACACAAATATTAATGTTCAACCACTGTCTTCTACTGTCATTATGCGGAACTCACCTAGTGGTGGAGTATGTGTGTGGTAATTGGGTGAGGAAGTTGGTGGACACAATCAAAGTAGCTAAAAGTACAGACAGGGTAAGGCAAAGCTCAAGGGATTGTAGCCTCATTCCCAGGCCTTCTACACCTCATACTCCGTACTGCAAGCAATAAAAACTGGAGGTGTAGAAGGCCTGGGAACGAGGCTAAGGGAGTGAGCTTGCACTGCCGGTTGCCCTACCAGGAGCGCATCATGATAATTGATTTAGAGGTAAATGGCCTGTCATGCCAGCATGCTCCAAACTTTACCAGCCTCATTCAGCAATGCCTTGTGACATGTTACACCATGCCTGTTATGGTCTTATAGGCCTTGGGGGACTGTACCATCATCGCCTTAATAAAGGCATAAACCATAGATCACAATGTTGGCAAAACAGAGTTAATTTAATAGAATAAAACCAAGAAATAAAGGACACTTTGCTCATCAAGACTCTGTTAAGGTGGGCTTTTCTTTCAGTTCAGCTACAGAACCACACGCCACATGCCAAGATGTGACCGTGCAAAATTGAACTCCTAAATACATGTAGGACATAGGACTCAAATTATAGCCCTTTGGGGACTGTACCATCGTCTTAACTTTAAAGACCATAGATCATATTGTTGGCAAAATAGAATGGGTAACCCAAACCCACCAAGCAAGATGTAAAGCACGCTTTGCTCATCAAGACTCTGTTCAGATGGCTTTTTTCATTCAGTTCAGCTACAGAGAGGCATAGACAGACCATGTGCCTAGACGTGACCATATCTCATAAACAAGAGCATACGTAGGACTCCTAATTCGGGAATTGCAGTGCGGCATCATTGAGCAATGACTTAAATGACTAGGTCTGATTGTATTGTAGGACTTTGGGCATTGTAACATCATCTTGATATATTGTATGAAAGAGCAAACCAAGATATAAGGCAAAGCACACTTTGCTCATCGAGACTTAGTTCAGACGCCTTTTTTCATTGAAGGTGTAGACACACCACACCACGTGCCTGGCTGTGGACATTTAAAATGATAAACAGGAGCATAATTCCAGGAATTGTGGTGTGGCATAACCAGCATAATCTCCCATTGTCTAATGATGGTAGCTAGTGCACAAGGTCTGTTATGTGGACATTTAAAAGTTTAAATGATAAAGAGGAGCATACGTAATTCCAGGAATTGCGATGTGGCATAACCAAGCATAATCTGATAATTGTAGTACACAAGGTCTGTTATGTAACCCACTGCGTGGTAGCATGCCTCAGAATCCATCACGCATTAAACGATGAGTGTTTCCGTGTGTTTAACTAATTTACCATGGTATTTGTTGACTTAGTGGTGCGTATGGTAGGAGATTACTGGTGGAAATTACTGGAAATTACTTGAAAATTACTGGAAATTACTTGGAAATTACTGGAGAATACTGGAGATTACTGGAAATTACTAAGTGTATTGACTATTGGGTCCACTGCTGTCTGGGTTGTGTTGACCCTCAGTGACTGACGAAACTCAGTGACTGGCCCGCGGAACCCTGCGGTTATGACCTAATAATTGTCCATAGTATTTGTAGACTTAGTGATGCATAATGTAGGAGATTGCTGGAAATTGCTTGGAAATTACTGGAGAATACTTGGAAATTACTAAGTGTATTGACTATTGGCCCATTGCTGTCTGGGTTGTGTTGACCGACGAAACTCAGAGACTGGCCCTCGGCACCCTGCCTAATTGGTGTTGTGGCAATTGAAAGGTACCCAATATCTGTCTCCATGGTAATGGTTGAAGGTGTACAGAGCACAAACAGAAATTAAGTGCTCATACTCCATAGACGTGATGAGTAGTGTTCAACACTTATTGCCGAGTGCATTAGCACAAGGCTCTGAATGAGGATCTATTTGTCACGATATACATATGTACGTATGTACATATGTACGTACCGGGACCTGTCACTCTCAGGAATGTTGTGGGTTTCCTGCCGGCCAGTTTAGGTTTATTTGCCACGAGGACTCAATGGTGCAAGACCTTGAGACTCCGGTCAGTGGGCAAGTGTGTGGTGCCTCCAGGGCTCTGAGCAGCAGTTCAGGGCTTGCAGAGCTAGAGCACCTACATGTGGAGTCAAACAGTGAGCGTAATTCTTGTCTGCCCTTGGGACTCTGGAATTCACAGTGAACTCACTGCCGTGCTATACATGTATCTATTCCCTATTGCTCACAGTATATGAGGCCTGGCATGCTCTCACCTCCCTCATGGCATGTGCGTTGGCGTGGCCCATAACAGTTCTCTCTCTTCAGAGAGTTCTCGCCTCCCTCACTGCTTCATGAGTTGGGTGTAGCTAAGCTTTTAATTGCTTTGACACACTGACAGCCTTGTGTAATAACGTCTGGCGAAGAGCATTAATAATGGGTTGGGGCCACAGTAAGTACAGGTGTGAGTGTACGTAAGAAGGTCACAGATTGTAAATGTCTTGCGTCACTGGTCTAGTCCCACCCCCAACCGTCCCACTTCTGTCACTCATTCACTCACTCAACTCACATACGCTTAAAGTGTTGATGTCATGTTGGTCAACAAACACACTCTGCTGTGGTGCAACCCATTTCAAAAGTTTGAAGGTCATGTGATTACCATACACACATGCACACACACAAACGCACACACACACACACACACACACACACACACACACACACACACACACACACACACACACACACACACACACACACACACACACACTATATATATTCATTTCCAAAAGGTTGTTTGAAAGTGTTGTAAGCTAGAGTGATCGCTATGGCAACAGCAACTACAAAAGGAAGTGTATCCCGTGATGCTATTGATGTCAACACTACCCCCACTGTCAGTCTGACCTCACCACCTCGACATGCTTCTCCAGGAAGGTTCGCCAAGTTGAAAAGTCCCTCTCCAACTGTCGTGACATCTAGTATATCTCTTGGCAGCCCAAATCGGTCGGACCAGATACCGCTGCAGAAATGCTTTGTTGAACTCAACTATATGAGTCAGCTGCTAGCCGAGGTTGAGCGTAAAGATCACGCGCTTTGCTGTGCTCTCCAGTCTGTTGGGGGAGAAGAGAGGACACGGGAGGAGAGAGAGGACTCCTCAGAGAAACCGTCTGAAATCCCAAGTTCAGTTGCTGCCTATCAAGATTTTGTGGATTCCTTTATCTCACTGTTGTTGCAGTCCAAGTTCTTGGGGTTCACGGGAGGGGTGGAGCAAGACCCTCACAATATCATCCGAAACCTCGTGGCCTTCAGCCAGTGTCCGGATTTCTGTCTATTCAAGAGGGTAGCTGTGGACCCAACATTGGTTGCAAGTGACCTACCAGAAGATGAAAACCCAGCCGTGTATAAGAACATCCCTGTGAACCAGCTTGCACGATTCTGTGATATTGCAGTCTTGAGATTTCTGAGCACTGTTAATGAACACACGAGCACCCGCTCTGTCGTCTGGGCACTGGACTATCTCCACAATTTGTTGAATTCACTGATAACGTCCCTCAACTCTATGAATTCGTTTGGATGGTATGCTGCCCCCTCAATCAGAATCAAGAAAGGCACCATCCTCAGTGGCCGAGGTGTAAACTTCCCCACTCATCCCACCATTCACCCCCCTCCTCCCCCGCTACCCCCGGTGGTACAAGTCCACAGTCCAGACAACCCCAGTCATCTTGATGCTTTTAGCATGGAGTACTCTGCCTGGGCACAAGATTCAGTTCCCGACCCAGAAACTGGCCAACGTAACCTAACCCCCTCCCCACATCATCAGTCTCCACAGCCTCATCGCCAGTCTGCTGCAACTGGCAAAGGGCCCCCTGGCAGTAGTGGCAGCCTTTTTGACTCTGACCACCCCCACCAGGGAGCAGGAGTTGGAGAAGAAGGAGGGAGGACACGGAGAACTAGTCGTGAAGAGAACTCTTTCTTGATGATACATCGCACCAACTCCCCCCCAGAGAGAAGCCGGAGTCCCAGCCCTTCTCAGAGAGGTTCTGGTGCGTCTCCTGCTAGTAGTGTGTCTGGTGATTCACTACCGCTGCCATTCCAGAGTGCCTCTTCGTCACCTGGCAGGAGACTAAGTCCTGCCGCTAGTCCCACTTTTCATCCGTCTATGACTGGTATGGGGCCTATTCCCGAGGAAAACAAAACAAATGAGGACGTTGGAATGGATTTAGCAGAACGGGGCTACTTCCTCGACATTATAGCTGAGATTGGCCCTCCAGTACCTCCTCGGGACTACCTGCAACCCCAACCTCCTCCACCACCTCCGGTGGGCGCCCCCCGCTTGTCTCTTACTGATACGAGGCCCACTCTTGGCAGCATTCAGGAAGAAGATGAGGAATTGGCTCCGTTGGAACTTGAGCGATCAAGTCCTGTCCTTGTTCGGCGTCTCAGTCCAGGTTTGGATGATGATCAGTTTTCTGATACCACAAGTTCTCAAGGAGCTGGAGAGGAGGACACTGTTCGACCAAAACCCCTCTCCCTCCCAGCCCTAGAGCTTAAAGATGTTCCAAAGTTTGATGTGCAGAAGGAGCTCGATGTACTCATGAACGGTGAAGGAAGAGTCAGTCTTATTGCCATTTTGCAAGCGATTGCAAACCTGCCACAATCGCAAGACTTGTGGACCGAAAACATGTGTCTGAAGTGCTTTTCTCTGATTCAGCTTTGCATGAACCTTGGACTGACGCAAGCAGATGAGCCCAGCGAAGCCCACTCTGCCCAAGATCGGAGAAAACAGTTCCAAAAACGTCAGAATGTAGCATTTCAGAAAATCGGAATGGAGAAACCATTCAAGATCCACAGCAGATTTATTGTGGAGTACTCGGTCAAAGCGTTGATCCATTGTGCCAACAACATGATCATCGGCTGTACCAACGACAACGGGTTCTGCAGACTCTCCTACAAGCACCTGCCCAACCAGAAGCGCATTATCTACGATAAACTGATTCGAAACCTTCGTCGCCTCCACCTGCACTCTTCGACGTGCTTCCGCCAAGCCCTGACACGTTTCGCTACCGTGTCTTCCTGCCAGAAACTGTTCCACTTCCTCCACGTTGTACTGCAGTACTGTCTGCAGGGGGAGCACCTCCGTCTGGACTCCCTCATGGTGTCAGTTGTTGCCTCTGTGCTCAGAACCGCAGTGGACAGACTCGTGGAACTGGACATCAGAGAGAGAGCAATACAAAACGTGAGTGATGTTCATTATTAAGTGAGCATAGGGCCCCATGGAAGATGGGGAAACCATGTGGTTCTCATGTGATCCATATTTTGTCCTCACTTAGCAACCAAATCACACCCCCCAATAATAACTTAACCTCTGACCTTGAGAGTCAGGATACCAGAGACTACTCACTAACTCTGGCTACAGCCTTACCAGTACAGAATGGTTCCTTGTGTTACCAAGGGTTGCCCACGTGGAAACCTTTGGAGGTGCATCATAGAGACAGCTCTGGTCTCTCATAGCCTCAGGCCTGGAGTGAGGCTATTGAGTGCATTTGTTACTATGCAGTAGCTACTACCTGATTCACGCATGGGCATTACTATACCACCCTCCAATGAAAACTAAGCCTTCACTGCTGGATGCCTGACCTTGAAGAATTGGGGGTGATGGGTTCATGCACTTGAATTCCAGAGATTCCAATTCTACTCCCTAACTCTGCCTGTAGCCTTACCTGGTTTTCAATCATTATGTTATCAAAGGTTCCCCAACGTTGGAACCTTTGGGCATTACAGAGACAGCTTTGGCCTCTCATAGCCTACTAGCTATAGGGTAAAGAAACCATTTACCTGTGTGAAACGACCAGTGCGATTTTATACTGGGACTTTTGATCCACGGTTGAATGCTTTAACCACTTGGCCTCAAGTCACCTCCAAACCTTTACTTAGTATGTATTCCTGTGTTACGTGATCCCATCACTCATGACCAGCTAAGTCACGTCTACGTAATTTCTGAGTCCAGTTCCAGGAGTGAATCACTTTACCAGTCCTTTGAAACAACAGCTATATAGGTGGGGGTTCAAACCTGGGGTGTTTGGTCCATGGTCGAATGCTTTACCGCTTGGCCACAAGACGTTAATATTCCTGTGTTACAAATGTACTTGATCCTGCCCATCACTCATGGCCAGCCCCCTCCCCTATCTTCTCCACCCATTCCCATTTGTCCTATCCTCCCCCTTACCCCCCCCCCCCCATTCCAGGAGTGAATCTATACGTAGCTATCCCAACACCACCAATTAAGATCACAGGATTTTCACAATACGTAATTCGTCCACAAAGAGAATGTTTTGGAGAGGAATCCCTCTTAGGGGGTTGAAGGGTACAGATTGTTATAGGACTATCTGTCATTTTGGGAGAAGCATGGCTTTGGAGGGGAAACTTCCTTGCTGGGAGTCTAACATAACCGTTCAGTTGTATTGATTCCAGGAGACAGGTACGTATTGGAATGAACTGCAATAGTATGGCGTACTGTCCCTAGGCCTTGCTCGTAGCCAGGTGGGCCATTTCCATCATTTTAAGCTTAAATGGACATAGAAACAAACGGTTCTCTCACTGCCTCCAATTCAACTAGAATATAGGTTATCATTGCCTGAGCAATGTGATTGAATACTCATTAATTAGTAGGCGTGGTTAGAGTCGCTGAGTACAGCTCTGCATGTGTGCAGTTTGGAGCACACAAACCTGAAAGTGGGTACACTGCAAGCTGAATGACAGGCCTCCAATGTAGCCGGGACAGTAAAGGGTTAACTAAGTATTAATACCGTTACAGTGCTTAGGTAGTAAACAGTGTGTACGTAATTGGTCACTAGAACTGACGTAGCATTTTCCTGGAACATACATTTTGAATTCCATTCTTGATAGGTACAATTGTGGATCATTAACCATAGGTCAAATGACTCAGGTACAGGTGACTACTGTACAGGTGGCTGTATACATGTGGCTGCTACACAGGCCACTGCTACACAGATATTTATACATGCAGGCAGCTGCTGTCATGCAGGTAGTTGTATGCAGGTGGCTGCTATATGAGTGGCTGTTATACATTTCGCTGCTTTTCAAGTGGCACTTGACCCATGACCTTCAACCAATCAGATTTGCAATAACTAACAGGCCAAAGTTTTGAATTGACTGCACAAAGCTCATAAGGGTTGTTATACCTTTGGAAGTGCCTCAGACATTTTATTATGCTAGCACTTAATTGCCCTGTGTGAACAGTAGCACAGTCAGTGGTCAGAGTGTGGCTCATTGTTGCACAGTCAGTGGTCAGAGGAATGCTTCGTGGCTCGCAGTAGCACAGTCAGTGGTCAGAGTGTGGCTCACAGTAGCACAGTCAGTGGTCAGAGGAATGCTTAGTGTGGCTCGCAGTAGCCCAGTCAGTGGTCAGAGTGTGGCTCACAGTAGTGCAGTCAGTGGTCAGAGGAATGCTTCGTGTGGCTCGCAGTAGCACAGTCAGTGGTCAGAGTGTGACTCACAGTAGCACAGTCATTGGTCAGAGTGTGGCTCACAGTAGCACAGTCAGTGGTCAGAGGAATGCTTAGAAGTGCAATCAGCTGGTGTAAAACAATATGTCTGAAGATGGTAATTATGCATGTAGCAGCACTCACATACCTATCATACTTGCACAAGGTTTGTCAACCCCCAAACCCACTTAACCCTCTCCAGTGCCCCTCCCCCCCTAACAGCACTCACATACCTATCATACTTGCACAAGGTTTGTCAACCCCCAAACCCACTTAACCCTCTCCAGTGCCCCTCCCCCCCCTAACCTTGTTCCCAGGATGTGGCATGGGAACAAGGCTATACCTCCCCCTGACCAAGTAATCATCCTGCATTGCTCCATGCAACTGCTGATTAGTTCCTCAGGCGTCCCCCTCATCTTGTATGAATCCCCAGGATCCTGAGTGGCTGTTACCTGACATCCTGATCTCATTTTATTCCCATTGTTGTTCCTGCTTGGTGACCAAATGTTTGTTTAATGGAGCCTGGAGATGGCAGAGCCTATTTTATCAGCCCCCCTGGGGACCAGCGGCTCAATGTCCCATCGAAAGGACGTACATGAAGGACCTCTCCATTTCTGGGTAGGGCTGAGTGCACTCCGAAGGAGAAAAAAATCCCTGGGGCCAGAACCTAGCCTCGTTCCAGGCCCCGCCCAGCATTCTTTCTTGCAACCAAAAGCAGCGCGCAGGCCTGGCAACGAGGCTAGCCAGGTCCTAGGTCTACAGTCCACCACTGGTAACTTAGGAAACACGAACAGCTGACTGTTGTGGATATACTGTTTTGCTTCCTCAGGTGCTCAGGGTCTTAATTCTTCTTTCCTGTTTGGGGATGGTTTTTGGAAGTCTTCCAATTCCCAGATTGTGCTCCCCTCTATATGACTGTATATGTGTATTGTAGTTAGCTGCATCTCTTGTGATGGATGGGTACAGATAATTGCCCTAGCAGCACGTTTCTTATAACAGTGAAGAAGGTCAAAGTTCATATATACATTACTTGTTCCTCCCACATCCCACTACTGAATACTGTCGTTCTCTTCCTCAGAGCATCATGGCGGAAGCTTGCTGCTTCTTCCAGTATGCCCAAATCATCTTCAGCCAAGACTCGCTCATGAAGACCCAAGCCTTCCGCCACCTGCACATGTACATCCACCGCATTGCTCTCTCGGTCATCCTTCCGCCAAGACCCAACAAACCTGAACTCCCAAATTCCCCTGAACCTCCGGTTGCAGAGATGGAGAACGATTCACCGTCACCTCCACCCCCTCTGGAGAGGAAGGTAGATACTCTACCCCCAAAGAGACTCAGGCATGCTATTACAGTTGATGAGAGCTCTCGGGGGCGAGCAGGGTCACTTCCGATAACCTCAGTTGGAGGCACCGGTGAAGCCACAGCACCTCAGCAGCGGTCAAAGGTTCGTCGAGGCCAGCTCACAAAGCAGCGAAGCGTCCACCATGATCCAGATGCCCTAGATGTAGAAGGAGGCATACCAAAGGTACTGGCACTGGGTTACACTTATGATTAGCCTCATTCCCAGGCCCGAGAATCCTGGGAACGAGGCTAACTTATGATACGCTTGTACATGTAGCTCACCCATCATACATGTACAGGAATTCATACCGGGTTTTTGTTGGAGGGGGGGGGGGGGGGGGGGGGGGGGGGGGGGATTGATTGTACCCATAGCTATATAAGTGCAAAGCTTACTGCTCATAGGGTATGTCTTCCCTTCAAGTTTAGACCGCTGATTCAGAAGTTGCTTAATTCTGGTGGCTTTTGGGGCCTCAGAAGTAGATGAAAATATACCATGCAGTGATGTCATAATACATGCTGGTTATTACCCCGTGCGCGCATGCGCGAAGCGGGGTTAAGCAATCGGTGTTGTCTGTCAGTCTGTCAGTCTGTCAGTCTGTCAGTCTGTCAGTTCCTCGAAAAATATTGAAATCTCGCAATGTACATTGTTAAACAATTGCTAAACTCGACAAAAAGATTGGAATAGAAAACTAAAAAGCGTTTGTGTACCTGATAGCTACCAAACCGCTTGAATTCGTTGCATACTCCAGCTCTTTCTTATTAAACATCGGCCATTTTTACGGTCTGCAATTGCGCAACTCAAATACGGACGTAAATACGGATGTACGCGGATTCTGGCACGTGTTCATACTGAAGATTGAATTGAAGAACATTCATTATGGATCTTAGAAGGGTTAGAAAGCGTTCCCTTAAACTTAGAGAAATGCAAGAAGTTGAGGAATACAATGAAATGCAAGAAGCTCAGGATGCAGACGCGCAGGACAAGAGACAACAAGAGGCCCAGGCTCAGGCATGGGCAGCTAAGCGCCGATCTGAGTCACTCGAGGATGCAGAAGCAATTAAGAAGACAGCAAGAAGCCCAGGCTAAGGCTGCTAAGCGCAGATCCGAGTCACTCGAGGATGCGGAGGCAAGAAGACAGCAAGATGCCCAGGCTAAGGCAGCTAAGCGCAGATCCGAGTCACTCGAGGAATCATACATACACTGCAGGGTACATACACTGCAGATATTGTACATAACATCACATCAAATATGAACTAACTAGATACACAGTGAATAAATAATCAACAGTACATACGATGCAGATGATGTACATAATATGACATCACGTACAAACTAAATGAAGTAGCTACACAGACATAAAATCGTCAACAATACATACACAGCAGATTTTGTACATAACATGAATCAAGTCAGTAAAAGTGTTCCCCACTCGATACTTGACTTGTCTTCAAGCAACGCATGTAAGTAAGTTCTAAACATGGAGCGAACCTCCTCTGATGCATTCGCTATTCTGTTGTCTTGGCTATCTCACCAAGCAGCTGATCGTAATATTAACTTGCGCACGGGGTAAGTGCTTCACTGAGCACCTCTAGTTACTGCTGTCATGAAAGCAACATTATACTTTGGTGGGAGACTTGCTGTTGGGGCTTCTCAGGGCTCAGTAGTGTGCTACCTATGTAGTGCACGTTTCTGAGTAAGGTTTGTATACCAGTATCTTCACAATAGAGTTCTCTCCCAACCCCCCACCCACCAGCTGAATGCACCTGGGATGGAGTGGCGGGGCTTGCGGCTGGACCTCCTGAGGAGCAGAGTGCAGAGACTGGTGGTGCTGATGGAGACCTCAGAGCCGGGAACAATGCCGGATGCCGGAATGCTTGCCTCACTCATTGACCTGGTGTGTGAACCAGCCCCACAGTGACTAGCCTCATTCCCAGGCCACCGCTATCCTCATTCCCAGACCTTCACCAAACTCTTTCCCTCACCACCACTGACCTCAATCATTTCCAGCCATTGTATTCCCAGGCCACCACCAACCTTATTCCCAGGCCACCACTGACCTCATTCTCAGGCCACCACCAACCTTATTGCCAGGCCCTTATTCCCAGGCCACCACCAACCTTATTCCCAGGCTACCACTAGCCTCATTCCCAGGCCACCACCAACCTTATTCCCAGGCTACCACTAGCCTCATTCCCAGGCCACCACCAACCTTATTCCCAGGCTACCACTAGCCTCATTCCCAGGCCACCACCAATCTTATTCCCAGGCTGCCACCAACCTTATTCCCAGGCCACCACCAACCTTATCCCCCAGGCTACCACTAACCTCATTCCCAGGCCACCACCAACCTCATTCCCAGGCCTCCACCAGAGCCTTGTTCCCAGGCCTTTACATACATACATTAGCCTCATTCCCAGGCCTACCCTGTTCTTGCTGTTCTTCGGTTTGCGTTGACAATAATACACAGGACGCGAGGTGGACGTAGGGGGAGCGGGGCTCGTAGTCGTTCAGCAAGTCCTGAAGCAGTTCATCATCCAGTCGGCTCGGTTCGAACGCTCTGCGGCTAATCGAGACTCTCAGACGATCTACACAACTTCGTCAGCCAGTTTATAAACTTATTTGCGGTTGGGCCACACACCCCTATGTCCACCTGACATCAATCACGTGATGGATAATACCAGGCCTTCCCAGTTTTCACCGTGCCGCTCTTCCGCATCCGTCAACGCAAACCAAAGAACAAAATTTGGGGTAGGCCTGGGAATGAGGCTATACATACTAGGGCTGAGCGATTATTCGATTATTCGATTATGCGATTAATCGTGATTATCTGTAAGCATCGTGATGGTGATTGCAGCAATTGCGACAGCGATGTTAGTCAGACGCGCAAAAGTGCTTATGGGTTTTCATGAATATACTTAGCAGGACTGAATCAATAATCAGGACTATGAATACATAAGCACTGCGTGACCATGGCTTCTATCCTAGGCTTCTCTGTCAACTGTGGCTTCTGTCCACCATGGCTTCTGTCAACCATGGCCTTGTGACTTTTTTGAATGGTGTCTGCAGGTCTCCTTCAAATGGCATAATCGTGATATAGATATAATCGATAATTGTGATTATATGGATACAATAATCGTGATGTTGGAAAATCCAAAATCGCTCAGTCCTAATACATACATGTAGATACATGTATGTTTACATGCACACACATACACATACATTTACAGGGTGATGGAACATCAGTTGTTGCAAGAGCAATGGTGTTTCTGGAGTGTGCCCTCTTTGTCGGTAACCTCCGCTCCCAAGAGTGGCCGCTGTGGACAGCACACAACAGAGAAGGGTGCTCAAATGTAGCCATAAACCTTCGAAGGTGGGGTGAGGCCATAGGTGAGAAGCTTCGACTCACTGAACTCCACGAGAGAGAGATGATCAACCGACTTCAAGCCATCTCACATTCGACCAGTGGTTCCATCGTCTTGCCTGAAGAACCCGTCTTTCCAGATGACAAGGAAAGAAGCACCAACCTTGAAGGGGAGGAGAGGACGGAACCCTTTGAATGGACAGTATCATATGCACTCAAAATGGCTGCTTGTATCCTTCTTCTAGAAATAACACGCTTCTTAAGAGACCCTCCACCCCAGTTTGTAAGTGGAGTCTCCACGTCTCCGCAAGTCAGTACGGTTCACCTTGACCGGAAGACGTCCAACACAAGTGTGATCTCTTCTGATTTTGAAGGTGCTCGATCACTCCATCCTGGAGATTCCAGGCCTATGTTGGGGCGTCCATTGTCAGACTCTCCCGCACACTTTGGCAGTAGCTTGTCCGTCGAGGAGCCCGCGTTTCACGATGTAAAGAGCTACTCTTTTGACGACCAAGGCACTACAGCTCCTAGGAAGAGGCGTGTGTCTGTCTATCTTCATGTCAACAAAAATCGCTCAAACTCTGTCAGGAGGCAAACTGTAGTTCGCTTTTTTGACTCTCCTGCTGAGATTCGTCCTGCCAGATCACATTCTCCGAGTCTGCGCGGTAGAAGACCATCACTGTCCGCAGGTGGAGCAGGAGGTTTGCAACAATTCCACTCGGGAGGCAGCATGAGATCCAGACCGGTCAGAAGACCTACCCTTGCTTCTGGACCTTCTAGTTCGACAGTTGGAACCTACCACCCCCAGCCATTGAAGTACCGAAGACAATCAGCTAGTGCCATCTTGTCTAAGACTGTTGGTTTTGCTGAGGGTGAATCGAGGCCGCCCTTGCTTTCACAATCCTCAACGGTGTCGATCAAAGGAGCTGGAGGGCTCGGCAATTCACTCAACTTGGGCTTCTCGAGGCTGAAGAGGTCAGCAAAAGCCTTCAGACGCAACATCATCAAGAAGAGGGCAGACGTACCAATCCCAGGTGCTGATGCAAGTAGCCCAAATATGACACAGCGCAAGAGGCTCCAGCAGCAAAGGTTGAGCCAAATGAGTAGCTCATCGCAGGTACTGCTCATCCCAGAGGACAGCAGAAAGCAGTATCCATGGCTGGACGTCATGGAGCACCTCATTGTAGTGGATGCCTTTGACCCAGAAGGCCGCAGACGGCACAAGAAAGCCTGCCTTGAGTTGGTCACCATTCTGAAGGCGGTGTACATTGACGAAACTGTAGCGGAAGACGTTGGTACAGGACAAAGTGATGAGAGACGAGCGTCAAGAAATTTGAGCAGCATCTTTGCAGGACCACTCTTTCCAGCAGGTGATGGGCAGGAACTGTCTGCCCCTAGTAGCAGTGCAACGTACGGACGACACAGCGTTCCTGTTAGCCTTGCACCCAGGAGACGGTCAAGTGGCAAGTCTATTGTGGCACGATCTACATCAGTGCCTGTTGCACGTCTCCCACAAGCAACTACTTCAGCCCGTGAACCTAGCGCTGCGAATGTGAACCCGCTGGCCACTTTGAAATTCACAAACCTGAACTACACAAGATTCACGAGTTCTTTCCTTGCTGCAACCTCTCGGAACGAAGAAGGAAGCATCGAGCTGTTTTTGGAGGAGGAGTCTGCTTTCACGAGGGTCCACCTTTCAAAAGAGTTCAACCAACAGAGGAGAGAGTATCTGAAAGCAGGCTTTTCCAGTCTGATGCACGCACCGTTCTCCCTCCTGGTCCACGCAGCTCCCATTCTCCATGCCACTACCTTCAACAACCTGAAGGAGGTTGCCTGGAACATGCTTTTGGACCCTGATCATGAGACCGCTGAGGCAGCTGGTGAGTGAATGACGTTTGCCTGTAAGTCTGGAAGGGATCTAGTTACCATGGCGTTGATACTTCCAAATACAGCACAGCTGAAAATTTCTGAAGGTGCTGTAGCCACACGATTTTTAGTGCTTGTGGATTTAATTTCAAAGAAAACCTCCAATTTAGGTACTGAAAGCGTGTCCATGGCTGGACTGAGGACTCAGTTTTGTAGCAAGTAACTATACATGTATGACATGACATCGGGTGCACATGGTCCGACTGCACTAAATTTGGATGCCGTAATTCAATTTTTATTGCGAGCTGATCTGAAAACTGGCCACATTTGCCGATGTAAGGCTCACCTTTCCTGATTTCTTCATAGGTGAAGTTGGTTGGATTGAGAGACCACTCAAAGAAGTACTCAATACCCTGCATTGGGACTGCAACATGTACAGCTATTAATAGCCAGAATAAATTATATTTATAGGCATCACGAGGTGAATGTTTGCCTCAATTGAGTCCAATAGCTCTAAGACTTGTCATCGCCACAGCGACAAAGTGATGATGGATTAATATTATCTGCATATACATGTATATTTACGTACTCTTTGTGTCCAGGTGCCTTCTTTCTTCTGGCGTGTGCCAAAGAGAGCGATGTGATGGTGAAGAGATTCGTATCAGACCAGGTGGTCAAGGCTGGGCCCACAAAGCAGCGGGAGGCTCTCCAACGGTTCATGGTGCTCTGGCAGACACGCTACCATGTCTGGCCTCGCATGGAGGAACGGGCTCAGAAGAAGTTCCACATGTACAGTGAGAACGACAAAGAGGACAGCCAGGTGGGTGTGGCTAATACAGTCCATTTTAATATAGTTTGGCTGCCTTGTCCATTGTAGGGTTGGGCAATCGGTATGGGATATCTACCTGGTACGAGGGTACTATAGCCCCCCCCCCCCCCCCCCCCCCCCCCCGTGTAGGCAATCAGTATGGGATATCTATCTGGTACGAGGGTGTCCCCTGGGCCTGTGGGTCAAGTACATGTAGATATCCACCTTACAAAATACAAGTAGCTTTGCTCACTCAGCTACTTCCCCCTCGTTTGCCTACGTGCATGAGTAATCCGGCACCGGACAGCTCTCTGTGCAGAGCTGCTGCTCCCCAATTGCCTCCGCTTCAACTGCTGCTCCCTGATTGCATCCATCCGCTTCAACTACTGCTCCCCGTTTGCGTCCGCTTCAGCTGCTGCTCACTGATTACATCCGCTTCAACTGCTCCCCGACTGTGTCCGCTTCGGCTGCTGCTCTCCCTGATTGTGTCCGCTTCAACTGCTGCTCCCCGATTGCATCTGCTTCAACTGCTGCTTCCCGATTGCATCCACTTGTAGCCCCAGCTGGATTCCAGCCCATGCCCAGGCCCAATTCCTGAACATTCTTCGCGGAGTTCATGATTCAGTAAATTGAAGTATGAAGGTCATGTGTCACTAGTCTAGTCCCGCCCCACAAACATCCCTCTTCCATAAACACACGTGTACACACACACACACGCACACACGCACACACGCACGCACGCACACACGCACGCACGCACACACACACACACACACACACACACACACACACACACACACACACACACACACACACACACACACACACACACACACACACACACACACTTGTGCACACACAGGACCAGCAGTCCATTGGCTACTCCCTCCCTGCTAACCCTCTTGGCTCTTCTGGGGAAGCAATTCCATTGGCACCATGGGAGCCCGTTTCCGTGTGTACTGGTACAGCCTGTGATGACAACCCTGACAAATGTTTCCGACCCACCCGCCTAGCTCCGGTGCTCCACACAGACGACCTGTCAAAGCGAGTGAACTCTTACGGCGTCTCAGGAGTCAGTGTGCCACAGGAAGCTAGCACCAAGCCAGCCAATGTTTACTACGGAGTGGGCAGCGAGGACTCCACAGGTACTTGCTTGTTGAGCCGCCCAGATTTTGATTGCCTGCGGTGTACAAGTAAAAGGGGTGTATTTTTAAGGTTACGGGCTCATTGCATGGTAGGTGTGCCTGACAATTTGTTCAAGGCCATTTTCTCGCACAGAAATTAAGCCAGTGAAATCAAACTTACTTGACACAAAGCAATGAGGGTAGTCAACATACGGACTAAATGCCATCATAGCCGTTGTACGGTGGTTAAATCAATCCCAGCAAACTATTCACCAAAAATCTCCAGTGTGAAGACTGCCAGCAACTCAATCCTACTGTTTGGAGACACGCCATTGGAAGCACTGGGGCATGACGGAAGGATTTTATGACTAGGCTGCAGTCCTCGAAAGAACGGCCCGTGTGTGTCCGCCATCAGGACTGCCCTTTTTGGAATACAGCGCCGTATATCGGTCATCACTTCGTCCGCCCCTTTCTACACTGTTTGTACCTATTTCACTACACTCTTCTAAGTCCAAGTCAGATCACACAGTTTTGGTAACAAAGAAATAGCGCTTAATTATGTATTCAGTGCATGTATCTGCACACAGGGATACCGTAACCTTAACATGTAAGAATGTCTACCTGTATCTGTGCAGACATAACTATGCATTACTTCCCGATATCGTCAGTGGTTCAGGTATGTTATGCGTGCTTCTCAGTCATGCCAGCTAGCAGCTGATGAAGGCTTCTGAGCCGAACGTCCTGTATTCACTGTTTCTGCTGTGTATGTCAATGTTAGCCTCGTTCCCAGGCCTCCATGCCAAGTGACAAAAGCTGGGCGTGGAGGCCTGGGAACGAGGCTACTGGTATGTCAATGCTCCGTTAACAGTCATACTGCTACAAGCAATGAGGCTACGTATGTAATATCTTCCCCTACGTGTATGTCTCTGCAGGCAATATCAACGATATCCAGTGGGAGGCGGTCGAGCCGACTCTGTTCCCCCGCTCCCTCCTCCCCCTCATACGCTTTGTCATCACATCCCTCAGCCTCCACTCCTCACGTAGCAAGATGTCCTCCTCCTCCTCCTCTTCATCCTCTCCCTCGGGCACCGCACAGGACCCTCACAGTGAGTTCAATGCACGGGCAATCTCTAATGGACCAAGTGAGCAGGTTGCGATTTGCTGGTTTTGGTTGTGTAATCATTTCTCTCTGTGCGATTTTTTTTACTCTTAGTCTCGGAGCTGGCAAGGCAGGCCGTGTGGACGTGCATGGTCGAGGACTCGCGGCTCTTCTTCAGACCCCTGCTGAACCAGTTCAACAAGCTCTACAAACTCATCAGTAGCCAGAAGAGCGGAAGTTCTGATCACCAGGTGGATCACCTCTTGGTGAGTCTGGGGGGAGGGAGGGAGGGGAATGTCTGGAGCGTCTAGATCTGGAGGGTGGAGAGAATCTGGAGGGAAAGACGGTAGCATCTGGAGGAAGATAGAGAGGGGAGCCCCTCTATGCAGCTACCGTTAGAGACCCCTACTCCAACAGCAGATTAGTCATGTCCGGAAATGATTTTGCAAGTAGACCACTCTGCTGTAACCCAGAATCTATAATTGTCTTTCCTGGTGGTTACTAGCCTCGTTCCCAGGCCGATTCTCCCTAACGGCCTGGGAACAAGGCTAAGTAAGTGATTACTACAGTGCCACTTCAAGTCTTGAACATTGTATCATGTGATCATGAATACATAGTTCATGTATTGACGTCAGGTATTGTTGTTCAAGCAATAATTATTTTTGTAAACATAGTGTATTCATGCTTCGTGAGCTTTGTGATCATTCATGATTGTGGTGATGTCACATATATATAAGGAGCTAGCTATAGATATTCACATACGTATACGTATGTGAATATCTATAGCTAGCTCCTTATATACATTACACTTACACACGAGTATACCTGCACACACACACACACACACACACACACACACACACACACACACACACACACACACACACACACACCTCACACACCTCACACACATCTCACGTGCATGCACACACACACACATACACCTCACACATGCACACACACACGCACACACACACACACACACACACACACACACATTACATTCATCCATCACACATACACACACAAATACTCACATGCAAATACACTCATAATACATGTAGGCTGATATCCTCAAGCCACTACACGTTGTACTGCAAGTGTTCCCCTCACTCCCTCCGCGTGCCGCCCACTACCTCTTCAACAACTTTGTGGGCATCATCATGAGGCACACCGACCATCCCTACACCCATTCTGCCAAGATTGTACAGAGTGTGCTCACCCTCATTGCAATGGTTGGCACTGCTTGATGAGTTTCATTTCTAGTACATGTTCTTGATTATTGTGTCTCTCCCTCCCTCCCTCCCTCCCTCCCTCCTCCCCTCCATTCCTCCCTCCCTCCCTCCCTCCCTCCCTCCCTCCCTCCCTCCCTCCCTCCCTCCCTCCCTCCCTCCCTCCCTCCCTCCCTCCCTCCCTCCCTCCTCCCCTCCATTCCTCTCCCTCCCTCCCTCCCTCCCTCCCTCCCTCCCTCCCTCCCTCCCTCCCTCCCTCCCTCCCTCCCTCCCTCCCTCCCTCCCTCCCTCCTTCCCCCTCCCTCCCTTCCCCCTCCCTCCCTTCCCCTCCCTCCCTCCTTCCCTCCCTCCCTCCCTCCCTCCCTCCCTCCCTCCCTCCCTCCCTCCCTCCCTCCCTCCCTCCCTCCCTCCCTCCCTCCCTCCCTCCCTCCCTCCCTCCCACCTCCCTCCCTCCCTCCCCCGGCCCCCTCCCCCCTTCCTCACCCAGGTGGTACCCTGTGTACAGGGATTGGACTCAAAGCTGCTGAAGAGTATTCTGAAGAAGGAAAATTGCTACACCACCATCATGACCACTGCCAGGATACGTGGGGTGGAGAAAGTCCACCTCGTGAAGGAGCAATCCCCTCTCGACAGGAAGGTATGCAGCTACTATGCAGGGGTGTACCTCCTCCAAAGATTTTCCAACAGTGAAGGAATAACTGGCCACATCCATTTGAGGCCAATTTCAAAAGATTGCACAAGGACTAACTTAGGTTGGAATCTAGTGATGTAATAATAATAATTTTAGGTAACATCTCTTGCCGCACAGTCCTATGAAGTGGGAGACGACATGACCTTTGGTCAGCTAATTGCCGATGGCCTAGACGAGAACCTCTCTGTGCAGAACTGGTACCTTGTTGAAGAAGGCAAAGGTGCGTCGGTGTTTGTGTGCCTTGTGTTTGCGTGTGTGCATGCATGTGAAGAGGTATTTTAACTCTTTAGGGGCCAAATTCTTTCTCTAGGTCATTTTCAGTCTATAGAACACTTAAACATACCCTAATTTCTGTTCCCTGGCATTGCTGGGCTCGAAACTGCTCACACAGATAATTTCAGCTATACTGAGCATATACGTGACTTAACCACACCCACCAATTAATGAGCTTGCAATCAAGCCTCCCGAGAAATGCCAACCTGCCGTAGCTGAAAAACGGGCGATGTATGCTTGAAATGGAGGCCCTACAAGGCAAGACAGCTACTTTCTAAGTCCAGTTATGCCGAAAACGGCGGAAATGGCCCTTCCAGTGCCGACCAAGACCTTTCTATTGCGGAGCCCAGACACGGCCATGCTGTGTGCACCCTCCGGGTGCACCCACCCACCTCCCCCTGTCCCGCCCTTTCTGCTGTCGCAGAACCTATCTCCCAAGGACATTGCCGGATGTGACATCATGAAGCTGAAAGTCTCATGACACCTTAAGGCATCATTAGCTGGTAAACGGTTAATGGGTGATCATGAGTATGTACCATAAGCTCCTGGTACTTAAATTGTGTCCTATACCATCGTCGGATCTCCTCCTCCCCACTCCATCCCCCCACTCCCTCCCGTCCTCCACTCCCTCCTACTTCCACTCCCTCCACCACTCCCTCCTCCACTCCCTCCTCTCTCCCTTGACACCCTTCTCCACTCCCTTCCCACTCTTTTCCCCACTCCCTCCCCCACTCCCTCCCCCACTCCCTCCACCACTGCCTCCCCCACTCCCTCCCCCACTCCCACCCCCACTCCCTCCCCCACTATATCCTCCACTCCCTCCCCCACTATATCCTCCACTCCCTCCTTCCACTCCCTCCCCCACTCCCTCCCCCGCTCCCTCCCCCACTCCCTTCCCCTCTCCCTCCCCACTCCCTCCCCCACTCCCTCCCCCACTCCCTCCCCCACTCCCTCTCCACTCCCTCCCCCACCCCCTCCCCCACCCCCTCCCCCACTCCCTCTACCACTGCCTTCCCACTCCCTTCCCCACTCCCTCTCCACTCCCTCTCCACTCCTTCTCCCACCCCCTCCCCCACTCCCTCTACCACTGCCTTCCCCACTCCCTCCCCCATTTCCTCTTTACTCCCTCCTCCACTCCCTCCACTTCCCCAGATCTCCCTCTCCTGAGCAGCCTGGTTGTTCAGGACCATTACAGTGTCCCGGGCGACGGCCAGTATCCCACTTTCATTGTCCGACAAGCAGGACAACATGAGAGGATGTGGAGCAAGCAACTAGAGCAGCTGTTCGTGCACAAGATGAGTGAGGTGATGCGTGTGGCCTTCACCACCCAGCTGCTCCTGACTGGACCGGAAGTTGAGAAGGGGTTTACCTACTCTGAGGTGAGTACGATACGTCATCTGCATTGGGTACACATAAGCTGAAAGGCTTGCGTTAAATTTGTACAAGTATCTTTGCTTGCTTTGCTCACTTGAGCTACTGCTTCCTAGTAGCCTCGTTCCCAGTCCCACACCCAGCTTTTCATCGCTTGCAGTACGGTAAAGCAGGGAGGACCTGGAACATTTCCTCATGTGAGTGACATCAAGGGTTACCGTAGAAAGACGGTAGAAAGATGGTAGAAAGACTTAATGAACGTGGGCGTACTGGGTCTCAGAACAGCAAGAAGACTGAAGCTTCGGTACCAGGTAACATACCACACGTATCTAGCTAGCAAGGGACGACTGTCATACTCACCAAGCGTTGAACGTGTAGATGGTTGAATAACACGCAAAACGTGGCGTCAATTACGTCATTCTCACGTGAGGAAATGTACCAGGCCCTCCCCACTTTACCGTACTGCAAGCAACGAAAAGCTGGGCGTGGGACTGGGAACGAGGCTAGCTTCCTACCATAAGTTATAGTAAGATAACCTTTTGAACCCAGCATCTCCTTGTTTGTTTCCATGCACATCACACTTGTTCCAGTTTGCTCAGCCCAACTATCGTTTCGTCCACACGGAACTTGTTGAACTGAACTCCTTCCCGAGGAAAGCGTTGACCAGCATCCTCTACGAGGTCGGCCCCACTGCCCTGCAGCACGGGAACCTCCGAGCCTCCGACATCATGCTCAAAGGAATGTGGGCCAAATTTGTCCTCCAACTCTTTAGGAGCATCAAACTGGATTATGACTGGTCAAACAGCATGATCCTGTTTCTGAATGTGGTGAACGGAGCTCTCCTCCTTCACAGTGAAAATCACACCATTCTGCGGTTCTGTCTCGCATCTCTTCTCACCGCGGCAGGCAAATTTAATGCCATCTTCAAGCAAGATGGCTACCAGATGATAGTGCCAACGCTCATCCAAGTGTACGCTCTCCACATGCGAAACAGCCTCGTCACGAATGCACTGAAGTTTACCTGGTGCCAGCTCTATCTTCTCGATGGCAACCTCTTCTTGCTGCAAGCGATTGCTGCAACTGCAACTTTGCTTTCGGAGGAAGCATACATCTTGTCCAGCAACGTCAACTCGACATTCACAGCCATCTCACAGACTTCACAGACGATGGAGGGTGACGTTGCCCAGAGGGATCATGCCAAGGCCGTGTTTGAGCTTCTGGAAGCATTGAACGAGGAGCTCCCGCCTGATGAGCTGGACATAATGGTATGATGCACACGATAGTTGTGGTTCATGTGGTCATGTACATACATACATGTACATGCAGCTTGTTCTCAGTCCACACACACACACACACACACACACACACACACACACACACACACACACACACACACACACACACACACACACACACACACATAAACACACACACACACACACACACACATGCACACACACAACCTCTTCCAAGGCGTGTTGTCCCCCAATGGTTGATCAGGATGGGAGGCCACGGCTGAACCCTGAAAACAGGCAGCGTTTCTCACTGCAGAACACTTTCTCTCTGTGTGTCACTCTGGCCACATGGAACCCGGAGGCTCTCAGAGGAGTGCAAGTTCTGGTCAGTGCAGCACCTCTGTACAGCACTCATACAATCCCTCCAGTACTCGCAGCTCCAAATAACTCCCATTCAACTCCCTACTGCTAATTCCATGTACATGTATGTAGCTGCAGCATTATTAGCAGAATGGAATGCGTTGCCAGGCAAGCCCAAGTGACCTTGGCGCATGCTCCTGTAACACTCCCAGCTGCCTCCATATACCTGTAGCTGCAGCTGTATTATATACTAGCAGAATAGAATGCAAGCCTGAGCGAGCTTGGCATATGCTCCTGTAACAACTCCCAGCTGTCTCCATACAGCTCCTGTACTTCTAGCTGAACACAATGTATTTTGGGGCGAGCTAGAGCAAGCTTTGTTCCCAGGCCGTTCCCACCGCCAGTATTTGATCGCTTCCTGTATGAAATACAGCGTGGGAGATCTGGTTGCGTGCGATGACGTCAGGTAGTGGAAGCAATCAAATACTGGCGGTGGGAACGGCCTGGGAACGAGGCTAGTGTCACTGTACTGTTACAGTAGAGAGTGGAATGTTATCGAGTCACTCACACATGCTTAACTTTGTAGTTACCATCAATAAGAAACTGGCATTCGTTCTTCTTGACAGGTGTTTCTGGACCGTCTAATGCCGCTCTTTCTGACGGCATTTGCCTCCAACCCCTCTCCCACGTTTCTGCCCAACTCCATGAAGTACCTCATCAAGGGCTGTGAAGCCATCAGCAAGTGAGTGAAGGCATACCAGGTTAACCTCGTTCCCAGGCCTTCTCACCCCAACGTTCAAGAATGACAGAGTACATGCACTTTTGGATCTAAGACTAGCTCACTGTACAGCCTAAACTCTCCCCAGGGAGAAATTGTATGGGAGGGAGATGGGTGGAGTTGGGTGGGGCATCTCGCAAGGGGGTAAGGGTCTGGTACCGAGACTGATTTGACCCGTATTCTCCTCCCTCAAGGAGGACACAGGCCTGGAAGGGAGACACCCGCAAGGGAGGAGGTGGAGGTCCCGTCTTAGGGGGGCCAACCAGTAAGCCACACGCCCCAGAAGACCAAGGAGATGGAGGAAGGGGCTCTAAGCCCGAGTCCCGTCGCACCTCTGTGATTGCCTTCCAGCAGGTGCGGAAGCTCATTAACCCAAAGAAGAAGGAATTCAGCAGCAAGATGCGCATGTCGGAGGGGAGCGTGTACTACCCTCGCACCAAGCACGTGCAGGCGCCTACGGTTCCAATTGACCACCGGGCGTACGTGGGAGAGTTTAGGTGAGTTGTAGGTGGTTATTGCGGTTCAGCCCATCAAAAGGTTTTGACCAACCACTCCCGATTCTGTAGGTCCATATTGGTTATTGGGGAGTGATTATAATGGTGTTCATCCTTAAGTTGTTCATTCCAAGGAACTGTATTAATTGCCCTACCATAATAGAGAGCAGCTGCTTTGTTTGAATCAACATATCCACCACACTTTGGTAGTCAGTTCCTCCTAGTTGAAAAAAGATTTGAAATCGATCACCCACTGCTTAAAGTGGTTCACTCAATTCATCTTTACACTGTAGGCTGCTCAGGATCCAGGATGTAAACCAGCGTGTGTTGAAGCTCTCTCGCGAGTCTCTCCTCTCCCTCTCGTCCCAGTTTGTTCTTCACTCTGCTGGTGGTGAGTTCCAGGGAAAGACAGGAGTAGCGAGGAAGGAGTCCACTTCCCGGCAAGACCGCCCCAGGGTTGTCCTTGACAACCAAGCAGTACTGGTGAGTAGGCATTCCTTCAGTTTTCTGTAAGTAGATTAGTCAGTGTTGTTACCAACTAGTGTCACCAGCTATTTACGCTGCTGTTTTTTACTCCTCGATCAATCAGTGACGTAATCCACGATAATTAGTAGTACCGTAGTCGCACGTTATTAGGTGCATGCTCCTATAACTCCACAGGAAGGTAATGTGCGTCTATAAGTGAGATGTGCCTGATAACAAATGGCATTCCTGGAATAGCTTAGCGGGAACACTGGTCACCATGATATGGAAAGATCATTACTGTGATGTTGGTGCCCACACCTTACAAAGGGGGGTGCTAGCCTCATTCCCAGGCCCCCTGTGTCTGATCACTTACAGTACTGTTTACAAGCGATCGAAACTTGTGTAGAAGGCCTGGGAACGAGGCTAGGTGGGTGCTCTTTCTATAGTGGTTCTGCGTTCATCTCTGAAAGACCACCCATTTTGTGCTTGCACTCATTTGTAATCGGTTAATATCATCTTATCAGCTGCCACTCTTCACAAGAGCCATGGTATGCTGTTAGGTAAGTTGAAAGACGCCAGAGTAGTCTCCAGAGCACAGTAGCTGCACAGTTTGTCGCTTGCAAGTTGTCCATCAAGCCTTCAGTTTGCCTGCCAATGGTGAAGGCACCACCCTCAGGATGACAGACAATTTGGTCGGGAATGTGTGACATATGATGTACTGTAGTATATCATCCGCAGGTGAAAGAGTGCCCACCACGACTTCAGTTTAGAACGAGTGTCCACTAGTCTCTTGTGTGTCAGTTAAAGTGCACTGAAATGGTGTAATAGTTTGCCTCTCAATTTGATTATGGTCCGATTATTCCCCAGGTCTTAACAGCAATAGCCGTCCAACTGTTCAGGCAAGGAGAAAAGAACAGTGAGATTATTCTGCAGGGGAAGGGACTGAATAGGTCAGCATACGCTTGTCATTCTGAGTAGTTCAGTTCTGAAGATAATAGAGCGCGGGGAACCAAGATGCAATAATGATATCCTTCCCACTTTCCACCATGACACATGCACATACTACACACACGTCCCCCCACCCCCACCACACACACACACACACACACACACACACACACACACACACACACACACAGCTACATGTCCATTCTTCTTCCTAGTCTGGATTGGTCAGAGCCGTACTATTCCTCCTTCAACAACCTCATTGCCAGAATTAACAAACTGTTCAAAAAATTGCACGACGAGCCGAATGTGAGTTTGAGAGTTGAATCTTGATGTTACATGCACGGTTGCACTCATTTACATTTGTGGACTTTCCCTAGACCTTACACTCGAGTGTTCATGCAATAGACATTCTTAGTGGTCTGACACCAGTGCTGTCACAGTTCATTTGCACATGCTGTAATGTAGCCTCGTTCCCAGGCCATCGCCCAGCTTTTCGTCTCTTGCAGCACGGTTACCGTACTGCAAGCGACGAAAAGCATGTTGTGACGAAAAGCTTTTCGTCGCTTGCAGTACGGTTACCGTACTGCAAGCGACGAAAAGCATGTTGTGACGAAAAGCTTTTCGTCGCTTGCAGTACGGTTACCGTACTGCAAGCGACGAAAAGCTGGGCGATGGCCTGGGAACGAGGCTAGCTGTAATGAGCATTCTCAAGCCAAAAGCATGAAATACCGGTGGCTGCTAAATTGAATGCAGAGCCGTAGCTTCTCATGGGCACTGCAGGAGTGACGTCATGAGCTGAAATTCTCACAAATCACAACATGCTGTTAAAGGGCCATCTTTTAGCTGCATATTGTTGTGGGTAGTCACATGCTTGTTACTAATTTGATGCTCTCCTCCGATTCCTCACTCCAGAAAGCGCTGCTAGTGTGGGACAACCTCGCCACATTCATCACTGGTAAGTGCTCAGAATATGAATATCAGTGGGATATTCATAGCATAACGTAGGGAGAGGCATGGTATACCTTTATACCTGGAGCCACGTAGTCTCGTGCTCAGCCCATTCCGCACGTATGAGGGTCTGGGAACGGGACTAGGAACCATGTGTAAGCATAACCTGGTCACTTATATTATGGGACCAGTATTATTGGCAGGTGGCTGCTTTAAGCAGGTCATTTTGTGCTGGTTAAATATGTAAACAGGTTGCTGCCTTAAACAGTGACCACTATATTAGGTTCCACTGTATATGTACCTTTAACAAATCCGTAACTGGCAGTATCCAATTATCATTCTTCATACTAGTAGTACACTGTCATTATTCATGGTAGTACATGCACGTACAGTATACACTCAAAGGAACTACGTATGGTATATACGTAACTGAGAAGTGCAAAAAGTAAGGAAAAGAAGTGTTCATCCAAGTAGAAGGTAGGTTGTATGAAATTTCCACATTAGAAACGGACATGTACGTAGGAAAGATCAAGTGTTATTTCAGCCGCGGTTCTGGCCCCTGACCCAGTCGCATCCGTGCTTCCGACATTCTCGTAGTGTGTAGTAGTTGGTGCAGTCGTCCCTGGGATTGGGTGAGGCCCTTGCCGTACACTCTCCACGGATGTGTATGGTCCTTGTTGGGACTTCAGTTGTTGGTATCGGGCGACATACACACTCTCCTTCATCGAGGGTTTCATCATCGGAGCACATGAGGTTGCACTCGCAATTGCAGACGTCTCTGTCCCACGCTTTGTTGCCACTACACCTCACTAGCTCGAGGCATTCACACATACACCCTCCACCTTCTTGCTGGACCATGTCATAGTTTGCTGGACATTTAGGCTCCAACGTCTGAAAGATAAAGATTTTGTGTTTACACAGGTGCACGTGTATGCATACACTGGCTTTAGCAGAAGATTGTAGCAAACGTAAGGCAACTTACGGCAACAGCCTCTGTGTATGCCACCACAGCCAAGAACAATACCGAAGCAATGAACGCCTTCATTTTGCAGCAGAGAAGAGATTTCAAGAGAGTTGCTCCTTTCACTTCTTTTCTTAGCCTTGAAATAGCTCACTTAAGGTCTTGTGAAAAGGCTGTCACTTATATACTGACTTGTCCTACCCTTGATCATAATCATGTCATTACATCAACTGCAGTGAATTCTCTTTCCACTATGAAAGTCTAACTAGGAAACCGGAAAGGTTTAATGTATTCATTCTCGTTAGGAGTATTACTGGAGCAGCGTAATGTGCCAGTAAGTAATTAGCAGCAGTTTGCTAGGTTGGTAAACATGTTGTTAAGTAATTATCATCAGCAGTTTGTTTGGTAAACATGTAGTTGGGTGTCCCCTTTTGGTGATTAGCTGACCTTCCTGGTATGGCACCTTTTGTTCTGACTTCGGTCTATTTTCATGATGTCACATCTGTCACCTGTAACCAATGCCGACAACATACAGTGTACTGTTTACTGGCTGTTTACTGCTAACACAGCTGACTTTGTGCTCTGTATCACTGTAACAGGCCGAGCGCCGCAAGGCAGGTGTGCCGAAGTAACTCGCAGGAAACAGATCAATAGAACTCACAACTCGAAAACTCAGAATTCAGAACTCTCTAGATGTACAATCCATGCACTAAAAACTTACAAAAACAAAGAGAACAATTAACGAAGACTACTAAACAATGTGCACTACTACACAATGTGGGGGCGCACTACCAACAACATACCAACAAACGGGTGCCCCCCCCCCCCCCCCCCCCCCCCCCCCCCAGCTATAAGGCTACTACAAGACCTAAAACATTTCATAACAGAAAAGGCAATCATGCACAAACTAGACGAATGCAGAACATTGTGGGGCGAGCCTGAGCGAGTACAATTGTATGGAGCAGTTGCATGCACATGTGTTCCTACATGGAGCAGATGCATGTGCATGACTGTCAGTGCATGTCATCAGAGGACACACTGTGTCACAGATCACACCACAAGTTATGACACTAAAAATACACCCGTGCACTTCACAGCAACTGCGAATCAGGTTAGCCCAAGCAGTCTGGTAGCTAGGTAGATCCAGGAGAGCTCTCTGTCTTTGTTGTCACCACCGGAGGGCGACTTTCTTGTTCTCTGCTGATGCCAGATCTCAGTCATGACTGGTCACAGTCAGTGGGTTACGTGTTACCGAGTGCAGGCCAGTCAAGTTCCCATCCTCTGGCAATAGCTGAAGCAGCAGTCTAACACACCATGATGGTTTATAGCTATGCATGCAGTATTAAAGCCTGCATGCATGCTAGCTAGCTAGCTAGCTATGTAGCTATGCTACACACCATGATGTGCTCTGCATGCAGGACATGAGATCGCTTGAAGCACTCTCCTCGTCTTCATGAAATGCTTTAGCCCCTCACCGCGCGCTATAGTCTCCATCCTTGTTGAGGTAGACCGTTCAGTTCGTGTCTCAGTCATTTCGGACGTCCGACGTAACTTGAATGGCATGAATGGTTTGAATTAACGCATGATGCAATGACATGCAAAATACGAGCAGGAAGTGATTTACGGCACAACGTACGATAGAAACATATATAATATTATATAGAAATATAGTAAATTCACAGCTAACTCGTCTATGTGGGGCTCGCTCAGGCTCGCCCCAATAATTCCAAAGTCTGATCTGCCACATCCCTAGCCTCGTTCCCAGGCCTGAGACGGCTCGGGCCTGGGAACGAGACTACCACATCCCTTACCCCTTCTCCTGCACCAAAGCCATTTGATGGGTACTGAATGCGGGAAAGGCATCAGCATTCGAATTTTTTTAACTCCAGCACGGTGTTCAAATACAAAATGGTATGGCTGTAGTGCCAGGCTCCAACGTATCAGTTGGGCATTTGTGTCCTTCACCCTGTTAAGCCACTGCAGTGCCCGGTGGTCGGTCTGTATCTTGAACTGCCGACCCAGAAAATACACCCTGAACACTCTGACAGCCAAACGAATCGCCAGGCATTCTTTCTCCTCTGTCGAATACTTCTGTTCCCGGGGCAACAGTTTCCTACTAAAATATGCAATTGGGTGGTCGTTAGCCTCTTCATCAAATTGGCTCAATACAGCTCTGCCTCCCCTTTCTGAGGCGTCAGTCTAGACAACAAATGGTAATGAGAAGTTCGGACTCCTGGAGCACTGGGCCACAACAGAGGTGGCGCTTCTACTCATTTAAGGCCTGGTGGTAGGGAGTGGTTCGAATGGGGTGGATGTGGAGTAGTCGGTATATCTCGGCAAGCAACTGGGAGGTGAAGTTGCTCCCCTGACCCGTTAATATCTCCTTCGGGATGCCAACATGAGAGAAGTTTGATCAATCGTGGGCCACATGTTCCGCATCGATCGATCGGTGTGGTATGGCATCAGGGTAGCAGGTTGCATAGTCACATGTAACCAGGATGTATTTGTACCCAGCCCGGCTACGAGGCAGAGGACCCACGATGTCCATGGCCATCCGTTCGAAAGGCTCTCCCACGATGGGCAGGGGTATGAGTGGTGCCCGCTGTACACGCTGGTGTCCCTCCCACCTTTTGACACTCGCCACAACTCCGGCAGTACTCAGCCATGTCTCTGTACATGGTCGGCCAATAGAATCGCCGAAGGATCCTCTGTGCGGTCTTGTCCCTCCCCAGATGACCTGCAAGGGGTATAGTGTGTGCAAGGTGGAGAACAGCAGAACGACAGGTTACAGGCAAAACTAATTGGTACACTTTCAAGGCTCGACCCAGTGGAGTCCACTTCCAGTACAATACTCCATTCTGTCGGAAGAACCCAACTCCTGCACTGGCTAGCCAAAAGCATTATTGTGATAATATCTTCACACATGATATATCGTGAACACATTATTCTAATATCGCCCACCCCTATTCCTAAGCCTCTGCCCAGATTTTATCGGTGAGATAATGAGGCTATCCATCTGTATTTCTGGTTGCTTGCTGGGCCCTTGATTCTGCTGCATTTCATGTTGGAAGGTAGATATGTAGCAGCTGCATTCATCTTTACCTTCTCTTTTTACAGGGATTGCCCACTGCATTCAGAGAAGCCCACACCTGGTTGTTGGACATGACCAGCACTTCTCAAAACTGAAGGTTAACTTTACTGCAGTATTAGCTTCGTTCCCAGGCTCCCACATGGCCTGGGAACGAGGCTACTCCAGTACATACCAGTTCTCACGGAACAGTGATGCCAGCACAATTTTTACTAAACCCATGGTCCAGATCAGAGTGGTGAAAGAACAGTATTTGTTATGCCTTGTATGCAGTTGCTATTAATAATGACTGAGGTGGTACAGTACATGTCTTTGAAAATGATGCTGAGATTCAGAACGCCTATATGACACGCGTTTGCATCACAGCTTCGCCGCAAACCGGAAGGCTTCTTCCAAAGTTTTCTTCCAAAGATGCAGAAGGCTTCTTCTAAAGACTGCTGGCTTTGTATGTACTAAGGTTCCGAAAAACGGTGCAGTGTCGCTTATGGATCTTCCGTCGCTTCATTTAGGTCTTCCGGAGATGCATATGTAACAGAAACCCAGACCGGTGACAGAAAGGTTTCCGAATCTCGGCATCAGTTTTAAAGATGCGTACCCTAGGTTATAAGAGGATTCCCCCTTTTTAAAGGTATGTGGGTAGGTGTATAGGTATGTGGGTAAGTGTGTGTTATAATCAAGAGGAGGTCAGTTTACCTTGCACTGACTAAGCAAATTAGCTCTGCATTGCCATGGCAATATTACCATGGCAACAAGCTTATGATATTTCCTGGTTCATGTAGTGGCAGTGATTATATATTCATAGCACATTCCAGTGGAATGTGCTGGCAATACTTAGTTTGTGCTACCAGCAAGTTGCAACCAGCTACCAGGACAGGGGCGGATACAGGATTTATGAAAGGGGGGGCACTATATATTAAATGCTACCGGAGGCAGTGCATAGAGGCGCGTAGTGTCGATAAGTCCGTGCGAAGCGCGGAAAAAATTTTTCGCCTTCATTTTTCACTTCTCAGGATGGGCTCTCGTGGCACCTTCGCGCTTTGCACTGCAAGTTCCAGATGTACGAGGATTGCAGGTCCCAGGGCCGCCATGAGCTTCTTCCTTGCTCAAATTTCGCTCACGAACGTAATACATACGTACACGGAGGGGTATACTAGATCGTGGTCTCGTTCCCAAGCCGTTAGGTTTCAGGCAACGCACGGTATTGCGAGCTGAGGAGGCCGCCCGGCCAGGCCAGGAGTTGCAACGTAGCGGCAGCAAGTTAGTAAGGAGGAAAATAAAGTGATGAAGAAGCAAAAGGGGGGTGCCTCCGCCCCTGCAGGAGTTCGGTTGCCCCTCGTTTGTTGCTGTCCAACCTAGCTGTTTAATATGTAGGTAGTGACCTAATGGCCTATCAACTAGTACTTGTATTGAACACTAGCCTCATACCCAGGCCTTCTCACCCCAGCGTTTGTTACTTGCAGTACTAATGAGGGGAAGGCCTGGTAAGCATGTCACATGGAGTGACGTTCCGTAATTCCGGAAAGAAATACATTTACAATGCGAATGGGATAATTTTTCACTGTTTGAGTGAAAATGCTATTCAATAGCTGTTGATAAGAATGTGAACAAACCGTTGTGTCTAGAATCCGTGACATAGGCAGTGCTGTGGATCACCTGAGAAGATTCCCCAGGCCTTCCCCCTCCATTTTTTGCATACTGCAAGCGATCAAAAGGTGGAGGTGTGGAAGGCCTGGAAATGAGGCTACTATCGCAGCTGCCATCTGTCACTCCAGTGCCTCCTCTTCTCCATCTCATGTCTCCTGCAGGCACTGCTGGAGATGATCGTGGGGATGACCAGTGATCACAGCCAGAAGGACGCATTCAAGGGGATGCACCGGCACCTCCTCCATAACGCATCAGCATCGTTCAGCGATGCTGTTGTGAAGCTGGCAGCAGAGCTCATTGTGGTCACACGACACTGCCCTAATCCAAAGTTCCGGTATGTGCATCCTCATAAGGAGTGTCTGGCTATGAATACAAACTCTGACACACAACCTAGTGATGTCTTTTCTAATTATGAGTGATGCGTATCTAGTTCTAATCTTACTTCACCATTTGGTCAATTGGGCAACTGAATTTCCATTACATGCACAATTAGAGTGCCTCGGTATTCCAGGTTGTGTTTGTGTGAGGAATAACAGCTTGGAGCATGACTGACACGTAACTGCATTCCAATTAGAGTGCAGCATGAACTTGCATGTATGCACCTACATGTATGACATTGAGACAAGCAAGAATCGTCACTGAAAGCACCCTACCAGTTATGTGCACTACCAGTACCCGGAGTGTGGTTGCCACTTGTACTATATATAAAAAATTTATGACAAGTAGCTTCGCTTGTTTCGCTCACTCAGCTACTTCCTATGCGAGCAATCTGGCGCATGCTGGGTAGCTCCCCGACTGGGTCTGCTTCAGCCGCATGCTGCTTCCAATTGCATCCGCTTCAGCTACTGCTCCCTGATCAGTTGCTGCTCCCGATCGCGTCCGCTTGAGCTACTGCTCCCCGATTGCATCTGCTTCAGCTGCTGCTCCCCGATCATGCTGCTGCTCGCTGATTGCATCCATTTCAGCTGCTGCTTCCCGATTGCACCCCTTTCAGCTGCTGCTCCCCGATTGCATGCACAAATTTCTCAAAGATTCCAGTCAATTGAGATTGAAGTACGAAGGACCCGCATACACGTCCTGATTCTAGTACCGCCCCCGCCCCTCGCCCACTTCCGATACACACACACACACACACATGGACAGTTAATGCCTAATATGTTGATGCATGAAACAATCTACTAGAGGACATACAAATACATCTAGGGACGTACTAGCCTCATTCCCAGACTGCTTTTTCTCATCCCAAGTGGCCTGGGAACGAGGCTAGGGACGTACTAGCCTCATTCCCAGACTGCTTTCTCTCCTCCCACGTGGGCTGGGAACGAGGCTAGGGACGTACTAGCATCATTCCCAGGCCATAGGACTCTGGCAACGTCCGCCACTTCAAACTGCTGCAAAAAGTTGGTAGCTCCAATCAATTTCAGAACATCATGACATGAAAATTGGTAAAAGCAAGTTGCGTCAGATATTGAACTGTCGCTGTCACACCCATTCCGTTGCAGTTATGTAGTTAGAACCACATCTAGAACCGGCCCTGGCCCTAATATACCCTATCCCATTGCCCTACTTCCTGCCGGACCAATATCCACTTCGTACATTTAAAGATGTATGTTGTACCATCCAAGCACTTAAATGTGTGGGAACTACCTTGATCTGAACTCCTTTCCATATTCTCGCAACACATAGCTACCGTATCTCAGACCTGCTCTCCCAGAGGCTGACACTCAAAGAGCTGCCAAAGGACATCATTCTGCACAAAATGCTCCTACCCCTTTGTATCCAGCTTGGACTCAGGGGTAAGTACTAGGGTATATACCATATAATTTCTAATGTTTCGTACCCCCTATTAATTTGTACCCCCCCCCCCCCCCCCCCCCCCCCCCCCCCCCGGAAAAACGGTAATTTACGTACATGTACTCTAATCAATTCGTACACGTCAAAATGAATATTCGTACAACGGCTCGGTTTGAGTTTTATCATGGCTGATTGTGGCGACGGTGGAGCTGGAGGAGGTGAAGGGCCCTTGCGTTTCTCAAAGAAAGACAGCAGCACAGCCATATACGTTGTCCAGGTGTACTTCTCGTTGCTCAAGCGCCCTTTTGGACTCAGCTCTCAGAAAAGGCCCGTGAAGATTCTGAACACACTCCTGGCCTTCTACCGTTGAGACACTTCATACGATTCCTCTATTTATTTGTACACCCCCATTCCAGAAATATTTGGTGATTTACATACTCTAATCAATTCATACAGCTAAAAATGAAATGAATAAAAAATGTACGAATAATTAGAAATTATACAGTGCAGGTAATATGGTGGATATGTACATTTTAGCTCCAGGCCCTTCAGCCGAAATGCTGGGAGGGGGGATAAGAGAATAGTTTACCCATGAAAATGTAATAATCAATTCTTGACAGTATTGGTACAAAATGCTCATGTGAGCATTACGTAATGATTCTGTTGTTACAAGATCTATTCATATAAAATTATGGTAGACGTAAAGAGCCAACGCTGAACATGAAGTACGTAGGTTCTTTACAAAAATTCAAACTTGTTCCTCTTCTCCTTCAGAGGAAACTGGTTGTCCCTCAGAGGAGGATGTGGGGTACATGCTGCAGTTTGTGTACAAGGATGTGGAGAATGTGCTGAAACTGGCCAGCAACACTGGCCATCCCTGTCAGGTCCAACCACTAGAACTCTTCTTCAGAGGTAAGTATACACTGATTGACTTGTGTGTATCTGTATACTCTCCACACTGTCCAACATGGAACCACATACTTGATATACATTGCGTATGTTGACAGTTGGTTTGTACATCTGGTGTGTACATATTTCTCCTTCCTGGATGCTTTCATGTACGACTGAAAATGCTATGCTAGTCACGCTGAAAGCCATCTTAAAAAGGTGACAACACATTAATTACACTCCTGGTAGTATTCCGCGTGACATAATCAAACCACAGCAAGCACTAAAGACGTATGAAAATTCTTCCTACACCATGCTTAGGTACACTGACTCAATCATATAGTAAGTAAGCTGAAACTCATTGAAAATCATCTTGGTCGGTGACTTATGAGTGTTTTTGTATTCCCATGGGTCACCATTACTCAACTCAACTGTCATCAGCAGTGTCTTTTAGATACAAAGATTCTGACTACACTGTTGTGATTGCTGTTGTGCACTGTTCTGAAACTCACCTTTCCATGTGAAGCTCATTTGCCTTCCTGTTGACTGCCATTGCTCACTTGAGCAATGGCTGTCAACAGGAAGGCAAAAGAGCTTCACATAGAAAGGTGAGTTGGCAGTATAACATATAGTGCTTAAATTTCACACGTCAAAATTTTTGTGAATAGCTGTGTTTGAAAATTTCACTTAAAATTTTTCACGAATTCACTGCCCAAACATGCCACACCCACATTGAGTTTATGGCCAGCCGCCAGGCGTGACCGTGACGTGTAGAAGTACTATCTCACTGATTCGCACATTCATCAGCTAGCTGCCAGCAAGGGATGCCTACTTTCGAGGTTGAAGCAATGGTCCGAATGGTCTGTGGTTATCGCGTTTGAAGAATTACGAAGAATACTAGGTGATCACTAACTAGATTGATTCCATGACGGAGGAACGCAGCTGGTTGTTGACGGTCGTCCTCAACAACTGAAACCATGCTACACTGGGACGAAATGGCTTTGCTGTAGTAATGTCCGTACTGTATTATCTAGATCTGTGACTGCACCGTGCATGTGTCAAAAAATAATTTCACGAATGACACGCAATTTGTGAAATTCTAGGCCCTTGAAATTTAAGCGCTACGTATACAGTAATACAGTATGACGTTGCAATAATGTGCATTATAAACGGAGTGAGAACGAGTCCCCTAGCAGTTTCACTAGGAGTATTGTTGCTACTCAGGATTCTTTGTAGGAACACCCATGCTCCCATTAGATATGTAAAAACAGTGCTACACATTCTTCACTCTTCCCTCAACAGAGCTGAAGGTTATTTGCTGTGCTTTTGCGGAAGTGCTCACTCTTTGCCACTGGCACAAGGTAGCCCAATGGGTGCTTTCTCTGTCCCAGAGGAAGTTTGCTAGTTCTGCTGGAAAGAAAATCTCAACTGTCTCCATCGGCACTGATCAGGGAGGTGCACACCGCTGGTCAAGACATTCCTCTACCTCAAGCACACTAGGTACATGCATGTTCCTGTAATGAGTGACAAATTTATCGGTGACTATAAGACTGCTGGAACACAGGAATGTGGAACGGAAAAAATTAAAGTAAGTAAGAAATGGCAACCAGGAATTACCGTCATGGGATCGATCAACACGTACAGATGTGGCCATACAGCTTCCAGTTACCGAGTTCATGAGTTTCTAGGAGTATATAGCACACAGCTCTCACCTGTAGACCCATCAGTCAGCTAAGGGTGGAAGTCTGTCCTGGCCCTAACCTAACCCAAGTCTGAAGCAGCTTCACAATTTTGGTGCACAAGCGTTCTCTAGACTAGAGAATTTCTTTGTGCGGAATGAATGACTCGTAATAGAAGAGTCCCTCCAAGGTACTTTTGGCTTTATCCTGCTGTTGGTGGCACTACAATTAATCCAGGACATCAGAAACAAACACCAATAGTACTCAACTGCGATAACAGTGTGTGGATGACATAACTACTGAATCTGACCTCTGTTGAGTGGTACACATGGGCAGCAGGATGTAGGTGAAATCAACACTGCTACCACATTCCGTTAAAGTTGATTTGGATTTTGATGACAGGACTTCAGGTTTCTAACCACAGTACATGCCAAGTGGAACAAAGACATTGATGCATACATACATCATGCTCAAGTGTATCACAGAGTCGGTAGACTCTGTATGTAGGGATACGACGTACACGCAATATATGCTAATACAAAAGAATCTCTCCAAATCTCAGAAACGGTACACTTATAAGCCTTTATAACCACATACCGTTCATCTTCGAGTGTTTTCATGACCAACAAGACTTCTCGCGTCGCGAAAAACCGTCGCGAAAGTACCGCACCAGGTACTCGCAAAACGGGCAAATTGTTTTTCTTTCTTCTTTCTTTCTTTCTTTCTTTCTTTCAGACGGGCTAGCTCAACGTCGCCTCAATCCCTCATGATGGTTTTTGCACGAAACAGCAGCATTTTACACCGAGCAGTGCACCAGCCCATCGCTTTTTGGCAACCTCCAAGTCTTCACCAGGCGGCTACAGCTGCCCACTCAATAACTATGGCTTCATTTGTCACGCCATTTTCATGTTTGTACGCATGCGCACTTAAACGATCACTTAGCAACGATACGTAATTATTATTCAAGATCGCTGAATTAGAAGTGACTTGCGCTGTTGTGTTGCCGTAACTAGACTGAGGTAAATTCTCTGTGCTATATAATATACTAGACTGTGTTCTGTGAGAGGGGTGAATGCCTATCTAAAGACTCAACAATGTGTCGCTACTACTATCTGGTATAGCTATTTTAGCTACACTATACTTAGCTATGGTCTTCAGCTCAGGGAGCACTGGCTTAGTATCCATCCAGAAAAGGGTTGGCTTTTGAGATGCTTGGGTCTGATTCTTCAGCCATTGCTGGCAGTGTAAATGCCAGAGTCCAGTATGCATGCGCCTGCTGCTAAAAAAATGACATAAACAAGTAATAAAAAACATTTAAAATGTAACAGGATGTAGGGATACCAGAACCGCAAAAAGTAAGGAAACAAGGTAGGGATGATCACACAAAACAGTGAAGTATACAATCCCCCTACATATCTTTTTTCATTATACACGTATTATGGGAAAAGATTTCTGTAGGGGGTTGTATACTTCACTGTTTTGTGTGATCATCCCTACCTTGTTTCCTTACTTTTTGCGGTTCTGGTATCCCTACATCCTGTTACATTTTAAATGTTTTTTATTACTTTACTCAACAGCAGTGGTTATGACACCCACAGACTGTTATTATATACCAGTAAACCTACACTGCTACTGCCATGCGTAAAGCATTCATCTTTTGGGGTGCTCCCACTCTACATGCATGGAGTGAAATACTGCTATCTATAATTGTCTTCTAGGTTCGTCTCTCCTGAATAACTTCATTGCGTTTCACAACTCACTACTGAACTTCTTTGAGTCATTCCTGCTTGTCTACCGAGTGCCCCTGTTCTCCCTCCTATGGCCCCTTCTGGGACAGATGGAGTCACAGGTATGCACAACCCAATAGCACTAAGTAGTCAAAAGTAACAGGCCGTACTCATACTCTTCATGTTGTCTTTCTACAGTTGATTGCAACCTTACAGAGTGTCAAAGCTGACACCCCTGGCCTGTGTGATAAAATCCACAGTTGTATTGACAGGTATCGATCTCTGCAAGCCAAGGGCTCTGATGCTCTCTCATCCATGAGCAGAAACATCCTGTTGAAGGAATTTCAAGAAGAACTAAAGCACCTCTCTTCAGCAACCAAGACTATGGGTCGCTCTTACACTACCTTAGAGAAGAAGAGGCCCTTGGGAAGGCCAATAGTGCGTCGCCGTGGTTCAGCATCCCTTTCCAATATCGGTGAGGTCCGTGAAGAGGAGGAAGCATTGCTACGATTGTCTCCACCTAAAACTAGAGCTGAAGAATCCACTAGAAAGAAGCTTGAGTCAAGACCAAAATTCTTGCGATTAGTCCCACCTGCCTCCTCGGAGCAACAGAAACCCCAGGAGACAAATACCAAGATATTTCAACCCCATACCCTTCCTAAACAACAGCACAAACGGCTTGGCCCAGTGAAGCGAAATCAAAGGAAGCGCTCACCCGTGACCCCTGGCGATGCTTCTCCAAGCCAGTCTCCAGTAGCACCAAGGAGGAGACCTCCCTCATTGGCACAACTAAGAGGAATTGGAAGCTCAGAACGTCATGCAGACACGGAAGACTTTGATTCTGCCTCTCCTGAAGACCGCATCAGAAACTTCCCCCCCAAACTAACACAGCTCACTGTGCTTGCTGAAATTCATGAGCCACAGCCACAACCGCAGATGCCGCAAAGCCATCCACCCAGCAGAGGAGCTGCAGACACTGTGTCCTCTAGCATTGATGGACGTGACCAGCTGGATACTTCTGAAACTCTCCTCCTTCCCGCTCATCCCATTGCCAGCAGCACACAGAGTTCCTTCTCAGAGAACTATGATGTGCCATCTGAAACTGATGGACTCCTGCTACAGAGGGCAGCCACTCCTGCCAAACGTAAGACTTCGTGGAGCAAAGTCTCTCCCATACAGGCAAGAAAGAAAAGCCTTTCTTTGGACCGTAAGCAGCTCAGTGTTAGCTTCAAGGAGCTAGGCACTGGTATCAAGTCTGAGTCATCACCTTCCGTTAAGTATATGAGCCTAACTGATGTAACTGGGGATGATACTCAGTGTTAGTGTGAAGTGTTTTTTGTCATTACAGCACTCCCTCATATTTTTGTATCAATATACATAGATTCATTAGTTATATTCATACCTCTCTCTTTGTTCGTGTTCTGTGTGTGATCCACAACAGCACTAGCCCAGGGCAAGACATGTAGTGCTGTACAGGAAGAAAGAGTATTATACAATTTTATCTTGACAATGGCTATTGGGATCAGAGGATGCATATAATTATATAACACCAATACCTGGATTGGTCAGTGTACAGATGATCGATTCAAGGAATATGCTGGACCAGACATAAATGCAACTGTGGCTGCATGTACAATATATGTGCACATCTGGTAGCCTCGTTCCCAGGCCTACCGGTTACGTCTCTATTATCTATGCCTGTACCATACAGATTTGATTTTGTGTCCCCTATATACCCCCTAGCTTTCCATAAACCCGATCATGCATGAAGCATGCTGTAATATTATAGTCTGTTGAATTAGTCTGTCCCGTCAGTTCTAGGACTATGGAAGTTTGATATCCACTGCTTTCAAAAGCAGTGATGATTATTGATTTGCCTAGCATTTCTGCACAAGTTGGGACCTAAGTTCCATGCAATCAGAACCTGCACTGCCCTATTTGGCAACTGTAGAAATGAGCTAGTGTTCATTGTGCCTGTTGCTATTACTGTGATTGTGCATGATCGAGGAAGAGTTATAAAGTCTCGAGGATATGGTCCGGCATGCAGGAAATAGGGCGATGGGTTAGGTACCAGTGCTGAATTGCATGTGTGTGTGTGCCCATTTACCTATACCTAAAGTATGTACTTCCTGCCGCATGCCATGCCAGACCAATATCCACATCTTCCTGATCCCAGTTTACAATGAAACAATGCATGCAAAGTGCACAAGCCTCTATGGACTTCCGATTTAGGTTTTAGATGATGACCTTATAAATTGGCGTATACACTTCTCGCATTGCTAGTTACCAGCAGTATAAAGTCAATTGCAGTATTATACGTAGCATCCGAGATGCACTTAGCCTCGTTCCCAGGCCTTCAGCCTGGGAACGAGGCTAACATGGCATTCGATTACACCAGAAGTAGCCTGCATGAGATTATAGGTGCTAGGGTACCTAGGTGGAGCCAGCCTATATGTATCTGTGCGCAGGCTCAGTATTGCTTTCGAATCGGGAGATGGGCGTCGTCGACTAGTCTCGGAACCAGACCCTTCAATTGGGGGTAACCTCCTCCCCCGCACGAAGGGTCTGGTTCCGAGACTAGTCGTCGACTCGTCGTAATACACAAACGAATGCCAGAGGCCAACTACAGACTAGGAACACCACGTTGCAAGTACGTGAGTACCGTAGAATGCCAGGCCTATTAACAACATCAGCTGACAAAGTTAATGCATGGCAGCCAGTTGATCAATTGAAGCATCAACAACAATTAAAATGTTGATTACTTTTCTCATGTTGTTGTATAAAGGGGTGTCACTTAGCTTCGTTCCCAGGCCCCGCCCAGCTTTGTGTCCGATTTTAGACGGATCAAGTGTAAAGAATGACACATATAGCACCTGCCCTGGCCCTAAAATATTAGCCTCACGGGCCAGCCCCTGGCCACACCCACTACGGGAGGGGAGAGTCTGGTCCCATCCAGAGGAGGTTGGACGCGGTCATGTGACCTACGTGCGTAGGTGAATTGTTTACTATACTGAATTGTGTTCATGGCAGTCTTTACGAGTATCTCAACAAACTTGACATCATTTGAAAGCTCCAGTGGAGTGAGTAGATTCCAAATATGCCATCAACCCCTGGGTCACTTAGGCTGTACAGCCTCTTGAAGGATCGGCTGCGCGGGATGCGGGGAAACCACACCGCGGTATTCCAACTGGAAGCCTTCCAGTTGGATGCGTCTTCAACATACTCCTACCTTTCAAACTCCCCAACTTGTAGCGTCACTTCTCGTTGGCAATTTACGTTTTCCCTCGGTCCCAGACCATATTGAGTTGGGAACAAGGCTGGCAAGGTTAGTAATGTAAAACACGCAATTATTTCCGTTCAAGCGCAGTGCATAGTCACGTGCGCAGAAAATGTGTCCAACCTCCTCTGGGTCCCATCGTCACTCATGTCTAACCTGCCAGGAATTTCTTGCCATGTTAAGTGGATTCTACAGTGTGTGGTTGCCTTTCAGTACAGTACTTGAGTACTTGCTCTAGCTTCCATGTCACTGCTTGCCCGACAATTTGGTAATCTTTTCACTACCACACAGTCAGCCGGTCTCAACATAACAAGCAACTTTGAAGTTAACAATCTTACTCTAAAGAGTAAAGTGGAGCCATATAACATAACACTGAGGGGCACTCCGTAACCATGACTGATTTGAAGAACCGTTTTCAGTAGCTGTAACTGTTCTCACCAATGAATTATTTACCGCGCTTGATATTGAGCCAATGAACTGATCTTGAAGTGGCTTTGAAGTGGCTTTGGCTTGTGAGAAAGGAAGTAAAATGATACTGACATGGCTCGCAACATTATTCTGTGTGGTGCAACTTCAGCGGGCAAGAGGAAGGCAGTAAATTGGTTGTCGAACAACCTTAAGGGTTTCAACCCTATCACAAATGTTGCTCGAAATCGTATGGCAAAGGACTCCATTACTCGGGAAGACATACTTCAATGGTTGGAGCGGAAGGACACAGAAAAGTTCCTACAATTGCAACGTCGCATTATAGAGGACCAGAACAATCTTGAGTCTGAGGGAGGTCCATTCATATCTATTAATGCTCTGGCATTTGCCTTTGTTTACGCTGGCCCAGAAGCAGTTGGCCACTTAGAACAAGAATCAGCGACACAATCTTGTTTGAAACGGTACAGAGAGCCAGAGTGCTCAGTAGTGGTGCTACGCCCAATGGAAGAGCCGACTGATGATGGTACCCATCTGATGCAAAGCAGGAAAGAGCAAAAGGAATTCACTCAAGCCCTGTGTGACCTGTTAGACAAGTATCAGATTCCTTACCATGAGACTGATGAGGAGAATTTAGACCAAATACTCGAGGAACCTTCACCACTTCCCTCTAGAGGTAGGCCATGGTAATGCTTTATTGTGGATTGAATTTTGCATGAGTGCTAGTGTAGCCTCATTCCCAGGCCTTTCTGACGTCTAGTCTTTGATTGCTTGAGGTATAAGCAAATATGGAGGGAAGTCCTGGGAGATTTTGTCACGTACGATAATGTCAGGTAGACAGATTGTTACGTGGTGGCCGACCATAACAATTCCTGTTTCACGTCAACCCACATCGTGAAGAATAATGCTGCCTTGTGAACTCTCTGGCCTCCAGCCCTCGGTCGGACGTTACAAGAGATTCTTCGTCGGGCACTGCCCCCCATGTGTCTGTCCTCCCTGTGCACTGCACCCTGCTAGGAATACACTATGCCTAGCCTTGTTCCCAGGCCATTCCCACCTCCAGTCCAATTTCTGAGTGTGTATTAATTACCATTACAATTACATGGATTTGTGTAATGATTAGTTACTGGAAATTGTTGGTCAGTTACAAACTACTCCATGATACACAACCTCAAGCCTGAGCAAGTGCATACGCAGCAGAACATGCACGGAGCATTTGCCTGTACATCAGAATGTGACTCACACTGAGACCTTGGAGTCACAACTCAGGACCTGTGGCTGAAGCAGTGGCAGGCATGCCACACATGACCTCTATATACACTGTTCCAACATGCCACCGTGTGTACATGTTCTGCAGGACAAGTCTCTCCTCCCTATACAGTCTGGCCCACTCCCCTAATAAGCATCTCCGCTCGCTAGGAGTTAGCTATAGCAGAGAGTCTACTACGCCCATATTAAATGGTGAATGGGCAGAGATGATTCAGGGAAGTGGTAACCAGGATTCAAAGCAAAATCATAGGAAAGAACACAAGATTAATTAGTAAGATGAATAGATAGAATGTACAAGGTACTGGTGGTACTAAACCACCAAAATGCTATGAATTCACTTGAGTTACCTGACTGCCATGCAGATTTGAATGCTAGCTGTGAGTTTACTTCTACCCCTCTCCAACAGAAATGGTAACTGCATAGTTATGTACCGAACTTCAATCTGTGCAGGTTTTGAGCCCTTTGCTGTGACAGAATATTCCATTGTCGGAAGCAGTGCTCAGACGTTTGAATGGAAGAGGTGTGGTCTTAAGCTGCATGTCCCAGAAGGGGCACTGCCAGAAGAGGAGGGATGCAGGATTGAAATCAAGGCTTGCATGTCTGGGCAGTTTGAGTTTCCAGTCGACTCTGAACTTGTTAGTTACATATACTGGTTGTCCTGCCCTAGGAAGTTCCTCAAACCTGTTACACTTGAAATCCAGCATTGTGCATCAATACAGGACGTCTCCCAATATTCAAGCCTTCAGTTTGTGATTGCCAAGTGCTCTCAGCCAGAACTCCCATGCAAATTCAGAGCACTGGATAGAGGAGCATTCTCACCACACAGTTCATTCGGCAGCATAGAAATCTCACAGTTCTCATTGGTTGGGCTGATCAGTAGTAGGTTGAGGCGTCGGCGTTATTACAGTGCCTTGTACAGTAGCCGGATAGGCGCCAAGAGATGGCAAGTGGATATAGTTGTCACATGGAATCTGCCAGCACATTTGAAGGTTGGTTATAATTATGGTGATTGTATGAGCTGAGATTGCCTGCTATAGAATGATAGGGTGTTTGCCCCACATAACAATTAACATAGTGGTATATTTTATGTAGGCTGTCCAGAGTAAGTATTCCAGCTCAGTTTGTGGCATGGAGATTGAGTTTGAAGATGCGCGCATTGACTTGAAACTTCCTGATGTACCACACGGATGGAGCATTACTCCTCTGATACCTACATGTACCTACTGTGGTAAGGGTGTACCATTCATCTGAGTTTGATGCACTTGCAAAGTGTGACAGAGCCTTACTTTATGATCTCAGATTACAAAACAGCAAGTAGATGAGTATAACCCAGGACAGGGTATTCCCTGCTGCCGGCTGATGGTGACATTTACTGGAGAGAAACATGGTGAACTTGCGGAAAGAATAGTTCTAACGGGAGCCAGAGATCCTTTCAATTTCTTCACAATTGCTTGTACTACTGAACCTAAAGGTAAATAGTATAACGTTAGTAATGCATGCATGAGTTAACAAGGAGCATTTAACTAGCATAACTGTGTATTCAAATAGCAGCCCACAAAACTCCTTGGTAGGGCTGCTAGTTCATGGAACCAATGTGTGTGAGTAGAAAGTTTGTTGTGCTCGCAAGCTGATGCATGTCAAAGACAAAATTAATTTCGAGTACACTTATGTTCCAAACAGGTTTCACAGGTGTTGAAATCTCCACTCCCAAACCAACCTTGAAAGAATTAGTCTTAGTAAAAGTGACCAACTGGCATAACTTGGGACTGCAGTTAAACATTGACGATGATGAACTACGAACCATCGGACGCAACAACCCACAAGATCAGGATGCTTGCAAACGTGACATGTTTAGAGCGTGGTTGAAGAACTGTCCACAAGCCTCATACCCACAACTGATCCAAGCAATGGTTGACATAGGGGACGTGAATGAAGCTAGTATCCTCGGCAAGAAGCATGGTGAGCTGCGTACCTAGATAACTTTGAAAACTCTTACTTAGTCTGGTTGTTTCTCTCTCTCTCTCTCTCTCTCTCTCTCTCTCTCTCTCTCAGCGGTTGAATAGTGAAACTCCTTTTTCGTGTACCAGTTCAAAGCATTGTTGTCCTTTTAATGCCCTCATTTTTGGTGCATGGATTTTAATGCTGCTGTATCATGCATTACCTTTTGAGACTGCATATTAAACTTTATGTGGTACATTAATTATTAGTGCTTCTCTTGTTGTACGTTTGAATATTCTGTTGCATCATTGCTGATTTTGCACTGTTTGCTGGTCAATTGTAGTGCATAAATTAATGGAGTGGGCTACAATTAGCCTCGTTCCCAGGCTCCTCCCCAGTTTTTTGTCGCATGCTATACCCAGGTTCCTCCCCAACGTTTAGTCACATACTATACAGTATGCGACACAAAGCGACAGTAAAATGTGATTGTAGTGTCAGGTACTAGGTAGAGCAGAGGTAGAGCCAGGTAGAGCAGAGGTAGAGTCAGGTAGAGCAGAGGTTGAGTCAGGTCCCCCCCCCCCCCCCCCCCCCCCCCCCTCGCAACCACACATATACTTACAACTGTATCAGATGAGCAGCTCACTTGTGCCGTTTCAGTGAACATTAGCAAGCATTGTTAGCTTACTAATAGTGAGTAGCTGCATGATACAGGCTATATAGACTACGATAATGGTGACAGAATTCCTTGGAAAGATTGCACACCTCTGGTCCTCCTGGGTGCCTTTCTGGTATGATTCTGAAATACAATTCAGAGAAGGTAAGGCATGGTCAGGTGTGTACATACAGATACTGTTGATGATGTCATTAGATTCTTGTCAGCTGCTAAAGGAACAATGTTCAGTCCTAGAAAGTATAGCTAGCAATTTGTCAGTTCCGAGTTTATTGTTAAATTATAGCCAGAGAACAACAGATGTTCTTGTGCATGCCATGGCATACCCCTTACATTGGGCATCACATATTTATAGGTACACATAATTAACAATGGTTTGGAGGGTGGGAGAGGAGGAGGTGTTAGGGGGAAGAGAGAGAGAAAGAGGAAGAATGAGGTGGGAACAGGGATGAAGCAGAGAGAGCTGAAGGGATGTAACTTTCCTACTAGGTTTCCAAATCAAAGTTTCTCTCTGATCAAGTAAAACAATATGTAGCTAGTGTTCTGCCAGATTGATCAAACTTGGTGATTGAAAATGTCAACCATACAATAAAATAAGCAAAGGGGGATTAGTGTGGTTTAATGATTGCAGTGTGATGAAATTTGTAGAGTACAAGTTTGCATGGTTAATTCATTCATATCCAATGCAAGAGTGAAGTATAGTAATACTAGTAGCTAATGGCTCATATGCAGTGTGTGCTGTTTACTCTCTTGTAGTGTCACTCACAACGAGAACGCATTCTTCATCCTGATCGACTGCCTGCTTCTGCACTCTGATGCAGTTGTTGCTGACTGCAACAAGAACAGGTACCTCATCGGTATCAAAGGTGAGCCTCAGTGGTCGGACCCTGGCATGAGGCTCCATTCTTCGGTCTTCGGAATCTGAGTCATTGGGACTATTTTCTGTCCCAGTTGCCGATGGTTCTAGCTCATGTGAAATTGTGTTTCGGGTCTTGAAGAACTGGCTTAAGGAAGCTTTCAGCCTCCTCCAGTACATACTCTTTGTTATGTTTCTGTGAATATGGTAGATCAGTATCCCCACAAAGGTGACACATGCTATGCCAGTGGATGTACTTGTAATTGCAACTTGGTTCCCCCCTGCTAACTGAACATACAGCGTAGCAGCAGAGAGGATGCTTAGGTTCAGAAAGGAGGAAGCTTCCAATATGTCCAGCAACCACTTTTTGTAGATACCTCGAAGCATCCATTTTAACGCAAGGAGACAGTTTGCTGTTATATTGATGAATAGCATGTTCAGAGACGGATCTCCAAGTGCATTGACAGCAAATGCTAAAAAGAGAATTATACGGACAAGCAGCAGCAGTCCTGTCCAGAATCTGTACCTGTCCTTGTAAGGACCGGTGTAAGCATCCAGTAGTGGTTTGATCCTGTGCACCCAGCGAAGCAGCCTGAGTCCCGAGTGACGTTGAAGGTGCTGGATGAAACATACCACAAGTGTGTAGGGTGTGAGAAATAGGATTGTGAAAAGTAGGCCAGCTATGAGCAATGCAATGTGCTTTCCACTGAGGTAGTACACATTTCCGTCTGGTAGCCATACAAGTTTTGCATTTTGACCATTAGGCTGACTGACAGATGTAAACGAAAAAGCGGTTATGACAGCTCTCAGGATCCGTGCATCTGATAATAGCAACAAAGTGGCAAGCACTTTTGGGGCATTCCTGCCAGCCAGCTTCGCTGCAGTGATTGAGTAGTTACTAGTCACTGTTATTACAATGACCAGGAACCAGATGTAGAGTGGGAACACAAACTGTAGCCAGGCCTTAGCGTACATGTCCATCCCGTCATAGAAGCATGTTTCTATTCCCAAGTCGAGGTTGAGCCAGGCTATGAATATGATAAGGGCTTGGTTTGTTCGGTTTGGAAAGAAAGTGGAACTGTTGGCTTGTACAACGTTAGCATAGAAAATCAGGCCATTCAGAGTTCCTTCTGACACTGTGAGGCCACAGAGTGTTAGTAGAGCCACAAGTGCAACACCAGCAGCAGCAAAGCCTAGGATTAGCACTAGATATGCGGATGTGCAGGCCAGACATTGGGAACTGCCAAACACAACACTGTACCCTGGTTTGCAGCCTCCACACAGAACACCTGTGTGGCCATGGGCACACTGCTCATCTGTGTCATTCAACCATATGTCAACGTCCTCAGCTTTGCAGTAGTCAAATGGACAATGTTCGTACACTATAGTTCCGTCCTCCTCTTCACTTGAGTTGGAGTATTCCTGCACTGTTAGATTTGAGTGAGCATTTAGTTCGGCTGGTGGTCGATATCCTATCCACAGTGGTGCGATACGGTGAATTGTCTGGTCATCAATAGTGCAAGTAACGCTGTAGTGTTTTAGTATTGGTACGCAGTCACATGATCCATTGGGTGTTAGGATAAATCCAGGTGGACAGTCCAGTAATGAAACTAACAGCTGTAATCCTTGAGTTCTTAACGATGGTCTGCCAACTCTAACTTGGATTGTCACTGCCTTTTCCTGTGTAAATACTTGCTGGATTAAATTAGTACATTGGGAGTAGAAAATCTTTGACCGGATAGAATATGTCTTCAGGTTAACCAGACGGGATCCACTTGAAGAGGCGATGCTGCCTGGTGCTGTTCCATTTCTCTGGCCAACAGTTACCACTGATGTGTTGAGTTTTCCTCCAGGATATATAGAAGCATTCTTTGTACGCACGTCACATTGCACAACGTCATTCTCACAGAAGCAAACATCCAGAGCTATGGATGATATCACAGAAGGATCATTTGCCTTGCTTGACTTTATCTCAAAGATGGTGTCAAAGATCTGTTTTCCCTCTAGACCTGAAGCAAATTTCGACGTGCAGAAGTCAATCGAACCACCAAATAGAGCACTCCCAGTTGGTGCTGTATTGTTTTCGATGATGATGCGAATGTTGAACTGGCTAAGGGGTGGGTAGTTGGCAGTGGATATCTGGAAGAAGCAGGGATATGGAATTGCAAAGGGAATTTGTTGTGCTACAAAAATGCCTCCACCTTGGAAATGCGCTTTGTTGTCTTTGATGACAATTTCAGTATTATTGGACAAGTAAATAACAGATTCGTGCAAAGCCAATGCTCCCCCAAGGTCCCCTTGATTGTTCACAAATGAGACATTCCCAAGAAACATCAACTGTGATGCCAAAACTACTAGTGCAGTTTGATTGTTGTTGTAGAAGTTGCAATTAATAAACTGGATGGTGTCGATGTTACTCACCACCATTACACTGGTCACCACTATCTTGTCTGCAAGGTGCACACCTCTATGGCAACATGTGGTAACATTTGTGAGCACAACTGTGTGCGAAGACGATGAATGTGTACTGCGTATTAACACACCAGTAGCACCGCGGATGCCCAGACCTGCGTTGTTGCTGATCTTGCAATTGGTAATCTCTATCATTCGGAGGATACTTGAGCTCAGTGCTTGGAAACTCAGGTATAAGGCTCCAGCATACACTCCTGCAGTATTCTCTGAAAAGTTTGTGTCAGATAGTATGAAGTTTTTCAGTATATAGGCTATACCGCGCTCTGTTGGAAATATTCCATTCTGCAATAGAACCGCAATAGTGTAACTTACCCCACCACCTACAGTACCTGCATTTCCACCTTTGAACACAGTGTGGTTGACAATGCTAATCGTATTGACAATGTACATGTGATGATATGTTTTCTCATATATGCCAATCCCTGCCCCATAAGTGTCTGCTCTGTTTCGTAGGAAAGTGCAGTTATTAATGTGCACTTCAACTGGGATGCAATTATACAGTAGTTCTATGCGTACAGCACCTCCACATCCACAAAACTGCTCCTCGATTGAACTGTTCGTGGTGTAAACCGTAGCATAATTTGAGAGAAAGTAGGAAGAGGATATTTGAAGGGAGGTACCTTGCTGCAAACGATTCACACTGTCACACAATTGACCTCGAATGTACACTGCTATTGCCCCACCTTTATGAGCACTTCCATTTATGAACGAACAGTTTTCAATCATAAATGAGTTCTCTTCTACTTGTTCTTGCACATACACTGCCATATTACCTCCCACATTGCCTCTGTTTTGGAAGAAGGTGGTATCAGCGACTCGAACAAACACACCCAGAGGAAATCCTTGTATTGAAATGGTCAATCCTCCTCCTTCAACATACTGAAGGTCTTGGTGACCTTGAAGGAAGTATGATCCTTCTATCTCAAGTCTACTGGCGACAGTACTTAGACTTTGTTGGACTGGACATTCTTCAGCTTCGTATTCAGAATAGATAAACATTGCATTTCTGGTATTCTGTACAAATGCTGAGTCGATTATTGAGCTATTACCCAACATTCGAACACCGAGTAATCCAACAGCAGTGCTATTCTCAATGAGACTATGGTGAACATTAATGTCCATTGCGGAATTGAATTGTAAACCAATATAGCAGTTCCGCATTCGAAGATGTTTGATCACTATGTTGTTACCAGCACAGAACGCTATCCCTGTTGGTCCAACACACTCAATCTCTGATACCGGGATAGGGTACTCATATCCTTCACTGGTTAAATTGGCAGTGGTGTACTGCTCACTGCCAATCAATGCAATACCTCTTGCGTTTCCGATCCAAAACACCCCTGTTAGTTTCAGAGTAAATATACCAGGCAGGAAGAGAAACGTGATGTTTGGCTTGAAGTAGTTCTGCGCATTTGATATGTAGTAGGAAAGGGTGTGACATGGTTCTGGACATTTGCTGTCTGGGATTGGTTTGACATAGTATTGAGAACCGTAAGAAAAGCAGACTAGTCCCGTGAGGGTCAGAAACAGCAGTAGTGCTGCATCCATTGAAGTATATAGTACACAACAGCTTCACACGACTTAGGTACTCACGTACAAACTAGTGCAGCTGTTCTAGCTTCAGAACCACAGAATGGACTTAGAAAGTGTGTGCCTGCAAACAAGAAAACCCAAATGAATTCAATCACTGGTATCCAATTGTTCGAATATTACTGCAAAACATGATAATATTTATGTTAAAAATGAAATGCTAGCTACATCAGCACCAAAAGTGCATGTCACTTTTGGAACAGAAATTGTTCCAAAAGTGACACACTTGGTGCTAGCTGTTATAGCACCAAATTTTAACAGTGGCGCGCATGCAACACCATTACAATACTGTCCTCACCATTTTGACTGCTCTGCTATAGCATACAATTAGACTGTTCATGTAGTGCATTGTGTTAGCTAGAACATTTTATTATATAGAAAAAGCAAGTTGGTACAACTCACATCTAAGGCACAATATAGTGTTACCGGTAACTCAAACAAGATCATTATTGTCTAAACAAGATAATTATTACTCAAACAAGATAATTATAGTCTAAACAAGATGGTGCTATGTACTAGATAGATACTAAGATAGGGTGGGTGGGTGGTACACAACTATCATGAATGAGAACTTCCTGAGTGAAACTGTTGGGATTTTTTGGTCATGTCTACCATAACCTAGCCACTCAGACGTGTGCAGTACACTAGCTTAGCCAATGCCTATTATATACAAATCCAACTGGACATAATTTATGTTTGAAGAATACACACTTACACACGCCCTCACCATTATCAAAACATCTGCTGTGGCATTATTTGCTCCAGCTCTGTGTACTATTAAAATAATGTGTTATTACATTAAAAAGACAAATAAGTTGCTACAACCCACACCTGAAGCAGTATAGTGTTAAACAAAACTAGTCCATGCAGGAACACTACTAATGAGAATTAGTGAAACTCTTTGGACAGGCATTGGCTAGCTAAGTATACTCGAGACATATCTGAGTGACTAGGATTTGATTGATAGACACGACAAAAATGATTCCAGTTGGGTATTTGCTTCAGCTCTTGATGGTTTTTGTGTTCTATTGTAGCTACTGATCGAAAACTAAAGTGGCTGAATGCCATGGAAATACGGACAGATCTGTACAACACGACATTGATAGAGTAACTAGCTATGCATGCTGGCAAGATTGTGACCATTACATGCCCATTTCCTTCATCCCATTATGCCGAAATATAGACCCACAAGAGGAATGGCCAGTCATTGTATTTCCCACCACCAAAACAAGTTAGTCACGGCTGATAAGGTTCTCCATCTCACTATAATAACTGCCACTTGAAGTCTATAGTGCCATGCAAGGTTTCTGCACCCACATGCATAGTTGAGCAACCTTGCAAGAACTGGTCCAGCTTACCTAGCTATAGCTCCGAGTCCCATCACTTTCCCTTTGATACTCCCTCTCCACCTCCACCCTATATACCCCATGCACTTCTCCCTTGATCCTTCATTCTTCCCTCTAGCTCCTTCCCTCCCCATTGCTGGTCTGACAGAGCTCAAGTCCATGCCAGTATCCTCCCATGCACATTTCATTCAGAGGTGAGAAAGGGATCAATCAAGGAAGACATTTCCACACACAATTAAAGGGTCACCCATTATTTTCCTCCAGTTCTGGCATGCCAGGTTAGCTAACTAGCACTGCATCCATCTCCATTGTGATGTAGCTATACATTGGGGATATAGGGTGCTCAAAATCTCTATCACATGTGCACACACAAATCCACACAAGGTATAAACAGCTTCAGTATAAAATCCCACACATACATAGGTACAAAAAATAACTTTTCTTTCAGTAGAGCAATGGAGCCTATACAACAATTTGAAGGGCTAAGAAATAACAAACAAACACTAGGTTACAGTATACTTCTGCTTTTCTACTGAGCAGTGGTCTCCCCTTCAGTCTTTTGTTTTGGTGTTCGAGTTGTTTGAACTCACTGGCATTGGCATGCAGCAGCACATTGAGGGTCAACACACTAGGTCTATCCCTGGAGGCTCTCAAGTGTGTGTGTGACTGTGTGTGTGTACGTGTGTGTATATGTGTGTGTGTGTGTGTGTGTGTGTGTGTGTGTGTGTGTGTGTGTGTGTGTGTGTGTGTGTGTGTGTGTGTGTGACATGTGAGTATGTGTGTGCATGTGTGCGTCCATGTGTGTGTGAGTATGGGTGTGTCCATGATTCCATATAATTATGTGAGAGTGGTTGGATAAGTCCAATTCTAGCGACATTCCCAGGCTATAGCTGAGTAGGGAGTGATATATCACTAGCTGTCCTGGAACAATGCATGTTTGGGGAAGTCAGTTAACTATGTGTCACCTGTTGAAGTGTTTGCAACTGAAAGCAGACAACAGACATTTTAAGAGCTGATCAAGGGATCAATAGCTCTGAGCGACAAAGATCAACAGATCAAATTTTCTAATAATTAAGCTACTATAAGGAGGCATGGATACATTTGGCCTCACTATTAGATCAGACAATCAAGAGCTTCAGAGGGAACAATATCAGATTTTGAAACACAAACACTTCTACAGGTGATACGTATGTAGCTAACTGTAATTATCTGGTATTATGACGCCGTACATAAAAATGTTCACATTGTGCACATATTGTAGTTGGCTTTGGAGCGAAGAAAAAAATGTGTTGAACTGCTTGAACTCAGGCACCAAGTTGCTCATGTGAATACTCCTCAGGGGTTACATGTAACTACCAACTGCCCACTTCAAAATCTTGTTGAAATGTCACAAGAATTCTGGATATTCACGATGTGACCAAGAAAACATGTTAATGTACTGGCTCCAGATGTGGAGGTAGATTTGAGAGCAGCAGAGACAGTAGTGGCCACCTTGCTCAATCTCCAGACTGCAACTCTCTGCTGTTTCCGTCCAGAACTGTGCTATCTCCAAGATGGTGACACTAAGAAATGCAGGAATGCAATTATCAAGATTGAAGGCACACACCTTGTGCTGGCATTGATCCAATGGCCCTGTCCACACTATCACGGTCACCACTGTCACTTTTTCCACACAGTCATCACATGGTGAGGGTTACAAATGAGATACAGAATGCATATTTCTGCACCAACTCACCAATTAAGAAAGTGGGTGTAGATAAAGAACGTACTGGCTCCAGATGTGGAGGTAGATTTGAGAGCAGCCGAGACAGTAGAGGTCATCCTGATTCCTCTCCCCACTGCAACTAACTGCTGTTTCTGTCCAGAACTGTGCTATCTCCCAAGGTGGTGGTGTTGTCCCTTTAAATCGGTAAATGGCCTTTGTTCTGGCTCGGTGAGCCACATGTTGGTGCAACTGCTCCAGCATGTGGATGTCCTAGAGTTGCCCTTTGTTCTGGCTCGGTGAGCCACATGTTGGTGCAACTGCTCCAGCATGTGGATGTCCTGGAGTTGCCCTTTGTTCTGGCTCGGTGAGCCATATGTTGGTGCAACTGCTCCAGCATGTGGATGTCCTGGAGTTGCCCTTTGTTCTGGCTCGGTGAGCCACATGTTGGTGCAACTGCTCCAGCATGTGGATGTCCTGGAGTTGCCCTTTGTTCTGGCTCGGTGAGCCACATGTCGGTGCAACTGCTCCAGCATGTGGATGTCCTGGAGTTGCTTGACTGCATGTAAAATGACACTTTATGAAAATGGAATACAGTAACTGTTTAGATTGACACACTCACGATCTTCTCTCCTGAGCTTGACTTTGCAGGAGGGTGCTGAGGGTCTCCTTGTTAGGGGCATCCTCCTGTGACAGCTTATCTGACAACCAGCCCATCTCTCAGCTGTGTCAAGTTGCCCATCCACAATCCGACCAAACAAACAATTTTAAAAACTCCTACTTTCCCTCGACCACTACCCTATGGAACTCTCTAAATTTTGACACCAGCTGCAAGAAGATAGCTACATATATAAGAGAGCTAATATTAATCTTGGACCCTGTACAAAGACAATAGCAGTTATTTAGGAAGACAAGAGTCAAGAGTCAAGAGTCAGGCTATTCAAGCTCTTTGAAAAGCGCATGTTTGAATGATGTCAAGGAGATGATGCATGTGACCTTTGCTGTTGCATAAACATGTTACATGTTTTGGACTCTTCAGCTGGGGGAAGGCCTCCATGACGGTTGGCACTGGCGGTGCATCTTCAACAATCCAGTCCCTCCTCCCAATGTATGTAGCCTTCATCAGCTTATTCGTGCATGCGCAGATGGACATTGCAAGAAATTATTGCCTGGTCTCATCCCCAGGTTTGCAATGTGAACGAGACTGCCAAAATACTCGTTCCAACAGCTGGTAGCCGATCGGTAGTCTGGTATATGTTCAAGCTCGAGTCTCTCGGCAGTTTCACGAGTTTGAGCTGGTTAACCTGAGAGCGTGAGATCAGCACTGAATCCGTGAGACTCACGGATTTGACGTGAGAATTGGCAGGCCTGTAGCTACACAATAATAAAGCCCTGCACACTTGATCATGGATACTTAAAAATAGATCTACACACAAAATGGGGAACTACAAAAGATAAATTTTGCTAACCTGTCTCAATTTACAAAATTCATGGTTCCAATGCCAGGTCATCAAATCAATATTGGTCACACATGGCTGCACAGTGCACACTGGTTTCATGAATTAAAGTCGATAGCTTTGGAATGAGCTTGTTGTCATACACATTGCCAATGGTCTCATAGGTGCCTTAGACATTACCAACAGTTTCGTAGGTGCTTATTCTCTCATACACATTTCCTAGTCACTCCTAGTGATCCTTACCAGGGTGTCATCATGTCTTGCATCCTCACTACCCACGTACGGCCCCACCAGAATGTACTGGAGGTGACTGCTTGGAGCTCTCGCTCATATCGACCCTTCCGGGAATGGCTTACACCAGCAACAGTTCACCATGCTCTGTCCTACCTCGTTAACACAGCTCACTCCTTCAGAGGTTTTCATCATTGGATGAAGCATCCTCCCATGTCACAGTGGGTGCATTAATCCTGGGGGAGGACATGCTGCAGAGCTTGCAGGTTTAATGGTCTCTTCGTAGGTGCCTAATCTGTCATACATGTTACCAACAATTTCGTAGGTGCCTATTCTCTCATATATACACATTTTCTAGTCGCTCATAGTGATCTTCACCATGGTATTGAGGTCTCTACTGTCCCACTGGTTTGCACAGGAGATGACCACTTGGAGCTCTCCTGGGAATTGCTTACATTAGCAGCAGTATTAGCCACATTCTGTCCTCCCTTGTTGACATGGCTCACTTCTTCAGAGGTTTATCCTTCGGTAAAGTTAAACTTTTATCCCGTGGGAGTGCATCCATTCTGGGGGCTGCAGATCTTGTAGGTTTGCTACTGCCAATGGTCTCATAGGTGCCTATCCACATTATTCAGTCGCTCATATCGACCCAGCTCATCATACAGCTGCGGTATCTCTGAATCAGCACCCACTGTTTTCATTTAGTTTTAGTGAACCAACTCAGGGAGAATTATTTGTCTGGTGCAAGTAACAAGCACTTTGCGCGTACACTGTGGATGATTTGTTACACAGGGTTTGCTAGTTATAGTTATTAGTTATAATTATAGTTTTGATTAACAAGAGGCAAAAGGCCATACTAATAGTAAATAGGTATTTAGTTGTAGATAACTAAAACAACACTACAGTGCTACCATTGACATGCTCATTAACAGTAGAGATCTTACCATTAACTTGTGTTTTCCGAGTCCTGTTTGCAAATTACAAATCAGCCACACCCCTATGCAGCTCCACAACACCCCCTAGGGCCCCGCCCCCACCCCCATGGGGCCCCACCCCCCATGGGGCCCCACCCCTCACGGGGCCCCACCCCACCCCCCCACAGGCTGCCCCACCCCCCAGGCTGTCCCACCCCCCCAGGCTGCCCCACCCCCCCAGGCTGCCCCACCCCCCCAGGCTGCCCCACCCCCCCAGGCTGCCCCACCTCCCCAGGCTGCCCCACCTCCCCAGGCTGCCCCACCCCCCCCCAGGCTGCCCCACCCCCCAGGCTGCCCAACCCCCCAAGCAGTGAAAGATAGAGCAAGGGTAAGGTTAGGGTGAGGGCTCACCTCACCTTAACCTCACCCGAGAACTACCTAGCCCGCGAATGACTTCGGCACTGCGGGACCCGCTTTATATACCCGCGGAGGCCGGCCGGCAACGCGCGCGCCGGTAGGCCCTAATACTCTTACTTGATTGGTTGGTTCACATTTTGGCGGGAAAATTATACCAGGTGTGCTCTGTCTCTGTCGATTTTCATCGCTCTCCAATGGCGTTTGGCCTCCTCTGGTAGGCCCTCTGACAATACTGCCAATGCTGTTCTGTCTGCGAATGCCGTTCTGTTAGTAGTCTCGCGGGCCAGACTCTCACCCCACGCCGCTTGACGTTTGGCGTCTGGGAACGAGGTTGTTGCTGTGACAGTTGGGCTTGAGACAGCTAGACTCTGTGGACCAGACTCCTTGTAAAGGCTTGGGGTCTGTGTAGCCTCGCGGGCCGACTCTGCCACACCCACTAATGGGTGTGGCGAGAGGCTGGACCATACGTCTCTATTATCTATGGCTGGACCACGAGATCGAGACTAGGGTCTGGGAACGAGGTTGCTGTGACAGTGTTGGACTCCATCTCTGTTTCCACCTAGTCGAAGGTGAGTGGAGAGAGAATGAAGAGGAGAGGGAGGGAAAGGTAAAGAAGGGAGGAGAGATCAACTCCTGCATCATGCAGTCATAACTACTGCACAGAGGATAGTGAATGTGTTGTGTCCTGTCCACTGCAAGAAGAATTATTTGTCTGATGCAAATAACAAGCACTTTGAGTATACACTGTGGATGATTTGTTACACAGGGTTTGCTACATGCCATGGCCACTAGACAAATGCAGAATCCACTTTTTAACTGATTCCAGAAATGCAGCACTGATGACTCTTAGAAGAGGAAGACCGAGGAATGGATAACAGATACTGTTGAGATATGAAGGAGATGATAAAGAGTGAGTGGGTGTAGAAGGTGAGCTAGAACTAGTTATGTGGGTACTTAGGATTGCATGGATGAGGTTCCTAGTTGAAACCAAGGATGAGGGTGGGTCCACAACTAGCCTCGCTCCCAGGCCTGACAGTCGGAGGAGAAAAGGGCCTGGTTTCCATTGTTTGCGCATGCACTTAATTATCTGTAACTGAAACACGTATTCATAAGGGGGAGGGTGCAAATGACGTCTTTGTATCACATGGTTGAGCGTGTGACGCTATCTGTTTCGCTACACTGGTCCTCCAGGGTCTGGTCTTTCTGGGCCATATTCCGTGGCCTCTGCAGGAATATAGGCAGATCCAATGAAATTGTAGCTGTCACATGACTTGGCCAAACTTAGGTGTGCGGACTAGACTACCGAGCAAATTGAGACAGCTATCTCTTATCTCCGAAGCGGCTCAACTTCAAAGGCAATGTCGTGATTGTTAGTCTGCCTATACTGGAAGCGGTAAGTCTGTTACTGCGCATGCATACAATCGATAGAAGGCCACTCCCCTCTTCTGGTAATGTACATCTTGCGCATCTGGGTGTCCAGTAATCGATCACTTTCTCTACATAATCTCCCGTGAGTGATGAGTGTTGGAAAGGATGGTAAAACAGTTTTGATTGTGAGTGATTGCACCGGAGCTCGGAAAAGGAAGGAGAATAAGGTAGCAGTTGATACCAGGCTGCTTTCTCTCCTCCCACGCAGCCTGGGAACAAGGCTAATCGAAGGGTAGATTGGACATCATTCAGAGTGAAGTCCAGAATCCAACAACTTACGTACGTCTTGGTATGCGTGCATAGCACGTGAGAAGGGCCAGAAGATTATCCACAGACTACGGAACGACCCCATAGCAGATACCTGTGGTTCCTGATTCACATGTTGGGTGAAACAGCGGGGGGTTAGTCAGGAATCTCGAGATTGCGCGATCTAACACTGCGCAATCTCGAGATTGCGCAGTGTTGCTGCGCAATCTCGAGATTGCGCAGCAATATTGCGCAATCTCGAGATTGGCACGCAATTTCAGGATTCCGAGAATGCGCAGCGCAATCTCGAGACTGCGCAAATTCCTAAATTGCGCGGAACATATACGTCCAATTCACTTCTGTACCATTGAAAGGCAGCAAGTGAGAAAGCGCTTTCTGATACATGTAGGGAATCTGGAACTTGTCACGCAGTCACGAACCTGCTTCCTAAATATCCTGAGTTTGCATGCGACTGTCTCCCTTTGTGCGCACAGGAACAGCAGGTAAACCGTCACTGCTGTCGCAGACACAAGAAGCTCACATAGCCTGACGAGAAGGCCAACCTTGCTGCACTCCTTCATCACTGATCACTGAAGGGAGTAGTGGAATGCTGGGGTTGCACTTCTGAACGATAGGTTCAACAGAAAAGCTTTACGAAGTGGTTATTGGTCCGGCAGGAAGTAGGGCGATGGGTTAGGACTATGGACAGTTCTAAATGCGTGTGGGTTTCCGGTACCTATACCTAAAGTATGTAGCTACTTCCTGCTTGACCAATATCCACATCGAGAGCTTTGCAGCCACTTGTTGGCTTGTGCGTGTGTGTAGATTAGACACAAATATTTTGTCCGTATATGACCACGTGGACTGACTATGATATACCGGGAATGGTCGCGCATGCACAAGCAGTGGATTCCAGACCGCTTTTCTCTCCTCCCAACTTGTGTTTCTGTGCAAGAGATATTTCCTGTGACTCATTTTGTGACTCAATTTGTGACTCCTTTTGTGTCCACTATAGATTGCTGTTTGTTGTACCACTGATGGTGATCGCAGGATAGTGACTGAAATTGCTGTGACAGTGTTGGCCTCGCAATTGAGACTCCATCTCTGTCAGGTGTCGGTGCTGTCAGCGACAAAAGCTGGGCAGGCCTGGGAACGAGGCTAGGTATGACACTCCTTGTGAAGTTTTTAACCATGAATGTATCAGAAGATATTTCCGCCCTGAGAGACCTAAGTACGGATGGGCTCACCCAGATGCATAATAGCATGGCTGTATCTGGGCTTGGCCGAATCCCTTGGTTGGAGCTGGGTAGGCTACGTATTTCTGTTGTTAAGAGCAATGGAGAAAACAGTCCCTCACCTTGTATAGCCTCCTGTTCATGGCCTGCTCGAGCAAGTTAGCATTGCCCCGAGCAACCTGATCAAATACTTGTTGACAAGTGGGTGTGGTTACAAATTAATGTGCTTAGGATGGCTGAGTGCAGTCCTGCATGTGTGCAGTTTGCAGGACGAATTACCCGACAGAACCATATCTAGGGTATATATGTGTAAGTGAACTACCTGAATAGCTATGTAGGTTAGCCTCATTCCCAGGCCTCCACGCCCAGCTTTTGTCGCTTGCAGTATGAAAAGCTGGGCGTGGAGGGACTAAAGGGTAGCCTGGAAAGTGAACAGCATCCAGCAGCTCCCTGGCAAAGGCAGTCAAGAAAGTTGACCTTTCGGTATTGTGGCCCCCGTCTACTCCCTCTCACCTACCCAGGGCTACAACCAAGGCAGTCACCACCTAGCAGGAAAATGGGTGGAGCCTATAATGGCAAAAGATCAACTTCTAGACTATACCTTGGCTAGGGAACTGTTGGATGCAGTTCGCTTCCCAGGCTGCCCTTTGGGCACTTCAGCAGCCCACAAACATTTCTACGGAGTAGTGATGATATGTACGACCAATGTTCTTACCAGACTGAGAGCAACTAATGAGAAAGAGTACATCACAACACATAACTCTCATCACATGCACGTACACACACGCGCACACACACATACACATACACACACACACACACACACACACACACACACGTACACAATCCCCCCCCCCCCCCCCCCCCCCCCCCACTTCCTCAGAGCTGAATGGTGGTCTTGTGAGACTAATTGGTCTCACCTCCACCTTCTCCCTGGCTGGCACGTTCCAGTAATGTACCTGACAAAGTGAAGAACTGGAGAGACTCTGGTCTTAGAACAGGTTGCAGAGACTGTTCGTTATCATCTCATCTCCTGCAGGACTGATGCTATTATCCAGGAGACAACATGGTAGAAGTTGTCTGAGTGCACTGTTCTCTAACCATCGCCCACCAACTGAACACTGAACACAGTCATGGACTCTGCTGGTAGGGAGTCATCTACTGCTTGTAAACTTTAGCATTTATAGACTGCAATGTGCTGTCAGTACAATTAATGTCAGCTGATTTGGGGTTCAAGTATACATGTAGAAGGCACAGTTTGTTTTGCCATGCCACCAAATACGTCCCTCCTCGCACGCTCTATGGGAGGACCATCATCAGTGTAGGGTGTGGCTGGTGAGCTTGTGAATACACAGAATGTACAACCAGCTTCCTCTCCTCCTGACACACATCATGAGCATAGAATAGTGACGCTAACTAGATTCTCAAAGAGGTGGTTTCTTCAGTGACTTAGAAGACGTACAATTCTAATTGTTGGGTGCTTACAGCATACTGAGCTTACTGTTACCTATACATGGTCTCCTTGTTGTACATGCACAGCTCTGTCCATGTCAGGGAGGTACATAAAAGGATGCCACTGCACAGACTAACTGGACACACAAAGGAAAGATTAAGGTATGTTGTATCACTCACCTGGTTATGATGATAACCTTGTTACTACTGTACTGGAAGGTGGTAATTTATACGCATTGTGAGTTGCTATGACAATCCCTGGTAGAAAAGTACTTGCCTCAGGTACTGTAGGACCTGAGAGTGGAATGGTAACCTGTGTAGCACGTGTATGTATCCATATCGTAAACTATAATATCACATCAAGCATTATGCTGCTGTTAGTCACTTCTACCCCAGTTCGCCCACGTTCAATTAAGTCCTTTCTACCACCTTTCTACCCTTGTACCAAGCCCTCCGCGTTCTTTCGTGCAACCGAAAGCGACGCGCGGGCCTGGGAACCATCTATAAACTTGCTATTAGTCATTGCTGCTCTTTTCTTATAAACTTCTTCATGTGCAGTCGTAAACGTTACTATAATGGAGCATCAGAGTTTGTCCGCATTTCTCCGTGACATTCACACTTGCGTACTGAGATGTCAGTTAATTAACGATTCTCAATGCATTGGTTATAAACCAGTTGATGCAAGTCCCCTTCCTAGCATCTCGATAGGTTGCTTCTGCTGTAGAAACTTAGACATGAATACATCCAGCTCTGTGAGCAAGGTGCATGTGCACTCATTCTCTTTTTACTCTCATTAATTTGCATGCAATACAGCAGAAGGTATGCTCAAGCACTCCGGTTAAAGACTTGGGGGGGGGGGGGGGGGGGGGGGGGTGTGGGAAACGCACCACAAGGTGTCCTCTACTGTCACCCCAGTGGTGATAGAGAAGAATCCTATAACTATTTAAATACCAGTTTGCAGTGCATTACTGGTTTTAGTGCACCAGGGCAATCCAGTTAACTTTAACGGTCGAGGGCGAGAAATGCACGAGCCGAAGGCGAGAAATGCACGAGCCGAAGGCGAGTGCATTATCCGCCGGAGACCGTTAACTGGATTGCCCGAGTGATTCGTCTGATTCATTGAGGGTCACGTGAGTAGCACTAATGTACAGTAAAATTAATTTGAATGCTTCTTGCTCTACCAGCATGCACATGCAGCACTTTATCAAATGCTTTCTATTTCCTCAGGGGCGTGCACAGAAAGAACTTTAAAGCATAATATTATAGTGCTGTGACTGTGTTCCTATAATAATGAGCTCTAGCTGTTTATGTTATACGTGATTATTATACTTAGATGCTTGCTAAGTATGACATTTGAAACTGCTGGAAGGAAAATCATTATTCTCACAAAAGGATGAGCCAATCCTGCACATATAGCAGGACATGCACATTACTATCATGGGAAAGACACCAAACTTGCATGACCCTTGTCATGCCCCCGCCATGCTTTCTGCCACTTGCTCATATATATAGGCAGCTGGAGCCTGGGAATGAGGATTGTTTTTGCCACAGTAACAGTCTGGGAATGAGACTGTGCAGCATACAAATTACTGGGGATGCATGTGCTGCCAAAAAATTCAATCAAATCTCCGATTTGATGTGGCAAAATGTAATTTGCTTAGGTCTAGGGGAACATAGTCTAGCTGCTAGACCCTCCACTCCCTCCTGGAAATGATGTAACGGAAACGCGGGACCCTTCTCTCCCTTCCACATTTCCATTACTTCATTTCCGGGAGGGAGAGGAGGGTCTAGCAGCTAGACTAAGGGGAACATTGCTACAGCAACATACAGGAATCAATGTCTAGAATACAAATAGTCGTGCAACCTTTGGAATACCCGTGGGATTTTTACCATCAATTGCTGCACAACCCTAACAATGAAACCATGCACGACAGAGCTCTCTAACCAGACAGAAAACTAGGAGCCAGTCAGTACAGGATACTACTTGCAACAAAACGTACAGTGAACAGCATAAATATACTGAGAAAGTGGCAGTACCAACTAGGACATAATCACATGAATGTACAGAGCATGATCACACAGAGAATATCGTGATTACACAAACTGACTACTGCTTCATGAGGTCACATGAACCTCCCACTGAGATGCAGGTGTTAGTCTATGCCATGCACTCAGTTTACATGGGTCACAAATCACCAGGGTTCTGGTAGAGATCTCTATGTGAGGAAATGTCTCTGTGCTCAGGACTGTCACTGAATGCTTTGTGTAAATTTGCAAACGTAGGTCTATTGTTTGGTTCCAAGGACCAGCAGGATCGCATGAGCTTGTATATACTATCTGGGCAACCCAGGGGTTGGTCCAAGCGGTATTCTTGGTTTTCAATCATCTCCAATACCTAACGAAAAGTAAGGAAACAAGGAGAGAAAATAAAATCAGTGTCAATTCATAATAATGGAGATGTGGATGTAGCCTATGCTCCCAGACCTACCCCGTTTTTGTTATTCGGTTTGCATTGAAAATAATGCATGGAAGTGGACGAGCAGCAAAAACAGAAAAGCAGGCGAAAACAGGGAAGGCCTGGCATTACTCATCGTGTGAACGAATTAGGTTGATTTGGGGGGGGGGGGGGGGGGGGGGGGGGGGGGGGCAACCGCTTGAACACTGGCTGAAATTGCATAGAAAATCTGGAGTATCGACTAGCCATTGAGCGTTCCAACCTAGCCAAATGGATGATGAACTGATCCAGGATCTGCTGAAATGACTGCGAGCCCCACCCCCCTCATCCACCATGCGTCCACCTGACATCACTCACATGATAAGTGTTGAGTGATGAATGATACCAGACCTTCCCCATTTCTGTTTCCGTGTTTCATTTTCAATGCATACTGAAGAACAGAAAATGGGGTAGGCCTGGGAACGAGGCTAATGGGGATGTGTTTTGTGAGCAGGAAAGAGAAGCGTCGGTTCATGATTCCACAACCGATACTTGAACTCGGGTACACACTCACTTCGGCTCCTGTCATATCTCCGTAAGGTGGCTCTCCATAAGAGAACATTTCCCACAAAGTGATCCCGTAGCTCCACACGTCACTGGAGTGGGAAAACGTGCCATAGTTGATGGACTCAGGAGCATACCTGCAGGAAAGGATAAATTCAAGGTTAGTCATCTTGGCAGTAGTCATGACAAGTAAGTACAGGCCAATAGTTGCATCTGAGGCTACAATTTACCTATATTCACTGAACCAAGAGCGCATAAGTACACCACGCACCAACAGAGGAAGAGCGTGTAACCTTAATAGTGCAGGCGGAATACTTGAGTTGTACCAAATATCTGGTTGTACCTGAAGTCATATGGCGGTAATTGTAAACGTGCTTGCGAAGTGTAAAGATCTACAAGCTAGGCAATCGTTGCTGATGTCGACGTCCTCCACCTCCAGCAGCACATCCACACAATAACCATTTGCTGCAACTATTCAAGTAGACCAATTTCACTAGGTTAGCCTTCAGCACAACTAGAGCATTCTATGGTAGCCCAGATGGGCATAATTTGGCTCAGAACAACACAGCTGTGCACAACAACACAGAACAATGACCACCATGGTGTCGTCATTCCAGTCAATTGACTCAATTATCACGTTGGGGAAAGAATCACTACAAGAGTGTACATGTAGCTACTTTTAGTACATGCCACGGATTTTGCCTGGATTCAAATTTCTTGATAGTTACATGCTCTTCCTCTGTAAGGGGCATGGTGTACTCATGCGCTCTTGACTGAACTCTCAAGTTGTCTAGAGCCCAAAACTTGCTATACATGTCTCACCATTTCACCGGCCACCGTCCTCCCTGAGAAGCCTTGTAGTAGTCACTGTGGGCCCCAACTGCTCGTGACAGACCAAAGTCACTGATCTTCACCTGAGGGAAAGGCAATCCGTACAGGCACATGTACTCACCAAATTCCTCCACACTGTTGCCAAGCGCATTAGCGCAAGGCTCTGAAAGGGGGTCTACACGTATTTCTCGTTATACATACATATGTATGTCACGCTCAGGAATGTTGATAATGCTTGGGACTGTTGCGGGTTCCTGTTGGCCGACTGAGTTTTATTTGCACTTGATGGTGTGAGATTACAACCTTGAGACACAGCGGTATTGTGAGGGCGTTCCCTTCCTGGAATGACACTTGGAGTGCATTTCTTGCTATTATTAGGTAAGAGTGTGGTCTACAAACTTGAAACAAGCCGCACTAGACAATTGCCGGAAGGCTTCTGTTGGTCACGTTTGAGCACATGAAATCATCACATGTTTATGTCATTGCACATGAGACGGCAGATCAAGACACGGAGTTGACAAGCCAACGACTGAGATGATTCTGTGGGTTCTGTAGCAATCTCTGAGCTTTGTGGAGAACAGCAGAAGGCAGCCCCATCAGTGTTTGGACGCACTAACCTCAGAGATGGCTTCATCGGATACTGCGTCACCGTCAGCCAAACACAAAGGCCTATTTCTACACACCTATGACCTTTGGCGTACCATGTGCTTCAGAAAGTTCCATTTGTCTGTATTTTACTCGCTGTTACAACACCTCACCCCTAGCAAAGCGTGTAAGCCTGTGAGAGATCGAGAAATGTTTGACCTCATGGCGATCGATGGTGTCATTTCCGTGCGCAATGAGTTAAGCCTATTGGTTCTTAAATTCACCATAATAATTATTGTCGGAATTTAGTTTCCAACTTCGCACAAGTGCCCGTGCAGCTATCATGCACAGAATGTTTATTCTCTTTTCTTACCAATGAGTGTGTCTGACCCAACCACAAAAAGAAGTTCCAGTAAACACATCTTCTTACCCTCTGCTCCGACTTCACAAGGATGTTCCTAGCAGCCAGGTCACGATGGACGAACCGCTTCTTCTCAAGGTACATCATGCCCGAGGCAATCTCTGCCGCCCAGAGCTTGAGTGTGGTAATACTGGGACGGGAGTACTTGCCCTCGTAGAGGTAGTCCACCAGTGCTCCCAACGGAACCAGTTCCTGGACCTGAGAGAAGGATCGAGTAGTCAACGGAAGATCTCAATGACATCTATCCATCTATCTATCTATCTATATGTACATATCTATACAATAATACTATTGTCAAGAATAAAGGTGGCACATACCCCTTTACGTTAGGTTACATTTTGTACCTTAGCATGTAATAAGCATACCTCACACTTCTGAGCATGCCCAGTAGTATGATTGACCACACCCTATCTATGTTGCTATTTCCGTAATATGCCTGTTGCATTGCGTGAGCATCTGCTCACAATTACTGGTACCATAGTGCCACAGGTTGCAACATTACTATCTGGTGAGCTGAAGAGGGGGGGGGGGGGGGGGGGGTGTAGGCCGGGTTGGACATTTTCATTACTAGATACTGCCTGTAAGGTGGGGTCATGCTAGTAACAATACCGTAGTCGCGCGTTATTAGGCGCATCTCACTTATAGGCGCATATTCGCTGTTAGGCGCATGTTCAACTCTCGTCCCAGGTACTCGCTGTTAAGCGCTGCAGTTTTCTTCCAGAAACTCGGCCATTTTCGATCCTACGGAGTGGAAAAAGCTGTAATTCTAATTGAAGCGCACTTCCTATTCGAGGAATGTCATTATAAAAATATTCGTTATTAGGCGCATCTCGCTTATAGGCGCATATTTCCTTCCTGTGGAGTTATAGGCGCATGCGCCTAATAACGCGCGACTACGGTAGCTCTTTGAAAGTGTACACTGTAGCTACAACGCCATGTACAAGTCCTCCAGACATTGTCAGAGGAACAGGCAGGGGAGGCACTACCAACAAACATGAGTTGCATACACGCAGCTGTCAAACCAGTTGCGCTCCCCGGAAACAATTAATCGGACCAAGAGGTGGGGGACAGAGTAATTCAGCAGAGTAACAACTATGCCATACAGCATCAAGTTTGGTACTGTGTCATCCAATGGTCACTTTCCTTTCAATCATACAACGTGACGGCTATGTGAGGCAATTCTATATACCGCAGGTAACATGTGGCAGAGTTGTATCGGTTGTGTGTCCAGGCAGGATCAGTCATTCAATACATTAAGGCTTCTCTGTGTGTCTATTTGCTTGCGAGTAACACAAGTCAGTAATTGCCGATCATGACATCTGACTGACGCAGGCACAGTGAGGGAGCTCCAGAGGTGAGAGCTCGCAGAAGAGAGAATTGTCATGAGTCAACCTAGTGCCACGGGTGTGAGGCGAAAGTTGCCAGACCTCTCTGCAGTACATTGTACATGTCAGTGCAAAACCGCTCACCAACATCATTGGTTTCCCCCTTGTCACTCCAATCAGCTTCACAATGCAGGGGTGGTTGAGGGTCACCATGATCCTAGCCTCCCGCATGAACTCCTGCAAACATACAGAACACCACGTCTGACATAATACCACAAACACGACAAGCAGCCCCAATCCAGGCCATCAGTACCAGCCCCAATCCAGGCCACCTCATATCAAGTTCAAGGACATTGTATATACACAGAGCAATGAATTCCTACAAATGGGAGTGTCCTGGGATCAAGTTTTACAACAAGGCAAGTCCACATCAAAACAGATAGTGTCCACTTTGCTTGTAAATGACGTAGGAGTAGTACCAGGCCTTCTGCCAGCTTATCTGACGGGGGTTCAAAGGTCACGTACATTTATGCGACTCGAAGCGGCAGACGGCCTGGGAATGAGGCTAAATCTCACACATCCTTGCGCTTCATGCACAGGTGTCACAGGGCTCTAAATCCCGTAGACACCTCAGTTTCATTGTTCAACCTATATAATTATGTACAGACCTGCTCTCCAAGGCCCATGGCATCCACTCGGAGCGTCTTCACTGCAACCTCAACCTAGAGGGAGGGAGGGAGGGAGGGAGGGAGGGAGGGAGGGAGGGAGGGGGGAGGGAGGGAGGGAGGGAGGGAGGGAGGGATGACAGGAAGAATACAATTTCACAATCCAATGACCAAGAGGCGAGTGTTAGCTGGTAGTGGAAACAGAGAATACACAGATCTAGGACCTAAGAGGCAGGAGTGATATCTGGGATAGCGGCAACAAACAGTACAGAGATCTAGGGACCCAAGAGGTGAGTGATCTGGTACTATAATAGTAGCGACAGACAGTACACAGATCTAGGGACCCACGAGACGCATGTTAGTTGGTAGTGGCGACAGTACACAGATCTAGGGATCAAAGAGGTGAGTGTTTATCTGGGATAGCGGCAACAGACAGTACACACATCTAGGGACCCAAGAGGCGAGTGTTAGCTGATAGTGGCCACAGGCAGTAAACAGATTTACCACCCAAATAATATACGTTTGTGTTAGCCATATCCACCCACATGCCCCACAGCAATCCTACTAGCTGTGCTTGAGCCCCTTCGTGTTCCTACAGCCGCAGAGAAGCTCGAAGGCCCTACCTACTACATCATTTACATAAAGGCATCGACTTGGACACACTGGCAATGAGATGAAGCGCCATTCGATAGTAGTGTAATACCTCCGTCCGCTCTATGAGCGCGACTGCTGTCCTCTAGGTTTTCTACTGGCATGCAGTGGCTATGACAGCCAATGAGACAGGGCATAAGAAGACCATGGCAAGCAGACACTGAGGCTGAATAACAAGGCAGATGCAGGTGTATTCAGCTGATTTATAAGATGGCATGACAATAGCACGGCGGTATGCAAGCTACGCCTACACTGAGGCAGCATGGTTGCGTGGCGGACGCATCACTACAATAATGAATGCAGTAAGTACATGTAGGTGCAGACAACAAAGCTATAGCTGATTTGCACTTTCAAAAAGAAAAGGTCATGGCTAGGCCTGCGCATATAAGGCGAGCATTAAAATGAGCATTATGCATAGTTGCGAGCATCGAGCATTATTCGAGCATAATCATTGCATTTTTTGAGAATTGCATCATTGTCGATCACGTGCTAACATTGTGCATGGCAGAAAAATGGCTGACAGTGATAGTCATGAGAGTGGTGATGATAGACTTAGCGATAGGCTTAGTGTAGTTAGTGATGATAGTGATAGTGGTGATAGATCTACCACTCCAGCCCAATCCTTCTTGGCTCAGCTGCGAGCACCGCGCCGTTCAGAGCTAACTCGTAAGCGTAAAGTACGACATAACACGGCTCGGAGTACGGTGAGAAAGAGAAAGCCCTCGTGCAGTACCGACCCACGATCTGTGACCCCATTACAGAGGGTTCGAGAATTTGCAGACGAGGCGCTGACTGTTTCAGCGAGCAAGTTATTCTGCACCGCTTGCAGGGAGGAGTTGTCTCTTAAACTAAGTACTGTCAAGACACATGTGAAAACAAGCAACATATTCGTGGGAAGGAAATTCTTGCTGCTAGGTTAGTCAAGCAACACGATATTGCCCAGTCTTTGAAACAGTATGATCAAGAAGTGCACCCTGCTGGAGAAACTCTGCCGGAGTCACAAAGAGTGTTTCGTGTACAAGTAATTAGAGCTTTCCTGAAGGCAGGAGTACCCCCTATCCAAGCTGCACCATTTCTGTGAGGTGCTGGAACAGTATGCGTATAAACTGCCTGACAGGCGGGGCCTGTATGATCTTGTACCTTTTGTGCTTGCTGATGAAACCAAGCAGATCAAGTCTGAGATTGAAGGGACAAATATCTCTGTTATATTTTGATGGTACTACACGTCTAGGTGAAGCTCTAGCCATAGTTGTCCGATTTGTGGTTGAGTGGAGGATTGAGCAGCGCCTGATCCGTCTCCAGCTTCTTGTCAAGTCAATGACTGGTGAACAAATTGCCCGGGAGATAATAAACACTCTCTCAGTGGAGTATGGAATTTCGGTTGACCGAGTTTTGGCATGCATGCGAGATAGGGCCTCTACTAATCAAGTAGCTGTTAGGACGATGAAGATATTGTATCCGAATATTCTAGATGTAGGGTGTTTTTCGCACACAATAGATAATGCAGGTGGGCATATTCAAAACTCCAACTCTGGAGGAGTTTATCAAGCTTTGGATTAGCCTTTTCTCTCATAGCCCGCGTGCTCGGCTAGAGTGGAAAGAGCTCACAGGGAAAGCCATGGCCTCCTACAGTGTGACACGGTGGTGGAGCAGATGGGAAGTTTGCAACCAAGTTCTTTGTCAGTTTGGAGATGTCCTTCCCTTCCTTCAGTCTCATCCTGAGATGTCTCCAGCAACTACAGGAAAGCTTTTGCAACTGCTGAGTGATCCCTCAAAGGAATGCTTTCCTTCGGGTGGAATTGGCTGCATTGATTGACTGTGGAGAGAGCTTTGTCAAAGCCACATACAACTTGGAGGGTGACGGGCCACTTGTCTTCAAGTGTCACGAAATCCTTACAACCTTGACTGCTAGAATTCATACTGATCACTATCCCAATCTTGGAGCGGTGGCCAGAGCTCTGTGTGGTGGTACTGGTGGATCACCTTCTGCTGTTCAGCAGTGGGTGCAGTATGGAAAGTCATGTGTAAAGCCCGGCTTAGATTACTTTCTTTCCAAGTTCAATCACGATTTGAGTAGCAGTGTAAGTGCATTCAAGGCTGCTAAGCTCTTCGTTCCCTCCAAGATCGTGGAAATGAAGCCAACTGCTGCAGAAGTTGACTCCCTGAAAGCTTTCCCTTTCCTTGACTGTGCTGTGCTCCTCCGAACCTGAAGGCAGAACTTGGTATATACCTAGCAAAAGCTGCTGATGTAAGCCCGGAGACAGACACCCTGCTCTGGTGGCAAAACCATAGCACCTATCTTCCTTACTGGTCATCAGCACTCAAAGACGTACTGCTGGTTCAACCTTCGTCTGCTGCTGCTGAGCGTGTTTTTTCTCTCCTCAAAGCTTCGTTCGGTCCACAGCAGGATTCTTCTCTTCAGGACTATGTTCAGTCAGCACTAATGCTGCAGTATAATAGATCATAAATTTGTATTGCTCTAATAGTTAAACTGCTCTTTTGTCATTCTCATGCTTTTGTTGCAGTATAGTAGATCATAAATTTGTATTGCTCTTATATATAGTCTTTTGTCATCCTCATGCTTTTTTGTAAATTTCGTGCACCATCACCAGCACTTCCATGAGCATTTTCCTCTGAAATCTGAGCATTATTGGCTAACAAAAATGAGCAGTGCTGCAAAGCATTATTTAAAAAAATGTGAGCACTATATGCCAAGGCCTAGTCATGGCAATGCAAAAGGGCGCTGACAAAGGTCAACCTAGAGTGTACACAGTGACAAACAGCCCTGTCTCCACTCGAACCAGATCTAGGCTGAAATAAATTAATAAGTACATGTACATGTATGTGGGTATGCACCATGTATTAGCTTTAGCTATTGTGCATGTCCTTGCTTGTATGAGAATTATCACCACAAAAAACCCCGTGTTTAAACATGGTTGGCTGGTCCAGTCAACGGACCTATATAGCAAGGTCACAGAAGCGGCTGATACCAGAGATTACAACCTGGGTACAATGCTTTGCAATCTATACCAGTGTGGTGGCAACAAAGTTCCCAGAGAGTTCCAGCAATGTTGGGGTACATGGTGGACATAATTCGGACCAGCCGGCAGTTTGACAAGTGGCCCTCCAGGGTTATGTATGACGCAAATTATCGACGAGAGGCAGCAGCATCAGGCCAGGACAGACTGGTCCAAGATCGACCCTAGTCTGTATGCCCGTTGTTTCATGGGCTGGGCACGCAACACCGGCTGGTGTGACACTTGCATGACTCATGATGCAGCCGATTGTCCCTACAACCAGGGAACAGGTGGGAGCCCAACAAGGATAAAGTGCCCCAGGAGGCTCCTAGGAGGCCAGACTCCCTCCAGGAAGGCCACACCCCGCCCCGCTCCACCAATACTGGGGATGCAGTGTGCTCAAGTACAATAAATATGGGGGCGACTGCATGTTTGGCGTGCGCTGCCACTTCAAACACACATGCAGTATTTGTGCAAAAGAGGAGCTGCACATGGAGCACCCTAAGACACGCTGCACCATGGTGGAGAGCGGTACCAAGATCCCGAGCTCTGAAGGTCCGCTGCATACGTCCAAGTGAACATGGCTGAGCAGCAGGGTTGCACAGAGACCATACATATGTATATGGCAGCAGGACATTCTGTATACATGTTATATGCGTGTTATCAAATTAATAGCACAAATTGACCCCCAAATGCTGGGATGCCGGGTAGTCACAAATATCATTAATGGTATTGCCCTCCATGTGTGCTAGCCCCAGCAAGTCTGGCCCTTGAGAAGCGAACGTTGTGGGAGAGGAGCAAGAGTTGGGGAAAGAATTCCTGCTTTAAGCAAACGATGCAGATGAACAGCAGTCATTTCATCATAACATTGCATCTACTGTTCCAAGATCTCCCGAACAACTAGCTACAACGATATCAACTACCGGTACCATGCAGCCAGCTAGCTAGCTAACACACACTGAACTGAAGGACCATGCAGCAGTATGATGCAAGCAGTTACCAAGGAGACTCCGTAGCAACCGTGCTGCAGTATGACACAGCCACAGTAATTAACGTGAGATAAGCCAGTTAGATCATGCCTAGTCGGGATGTATCCGGTTTACAGTCACTCGCCCTCGGGCGCCCTCGTGCTCGTGACTGTAAATCGGATACATCCCTCCATATGAGGAGTACCAGTAGCACACTCTGCAAGCATTGTGGGTGGACTATATAATTCAGGCTATGGCACAAGGGGACTGAGCTCATGTAGACACCGTGGAAGCTCACTATCTATACAAAATACCGAGCTGCCGCCTTCTATTGGTAGTCATTGCCATGGCAACAGTTTTAATGCTGAGATGCATGGGGCCACTGGATACAGTTAGCCTACTCGACCATTCACACATTCTTCTCATGGATACGAGTACGTATGATTACATAGAATTTGTCAGTTCACATGCTGCAGGTATACAAGCTAGTCAAGAAGCGATAACACTACAATTCCCCCCCCCCCCCCCCCCCCCCCCCCCCCCCAGATCAAATGACTCACAATCCCTC